>VZTY01023444.1:3994-19673 GCA_013400935.1 Turnix velox | reverse complement strand
CAAATTTCCCCCCCCCCCCCCCCTCCCCACACACACAGTAGAGGGACTCAAGCCCTCCCAGCATCTCCACAGCCTTCTCTTTTCCAAAGCCTCACCTTTGCTGATGTCTGACACAGCAGAAGAACACGTTCTGAGGAGCATGCACTATTGCAGCACCACGTTTTTAGCCCCCCTCTTCTTTCCTCAGGGCAGGTGAGTGACAATGTGAGGATGGTGAGACACCATCCTCAGGTGCCTCACCTGAGGGTTGCCCAGAGAGGGTTGTGGATGCCCCCTCAATCCCTGGAGGTGTTTAAAGCCAGGCTGGATGAGGCACTGAGTAACCTGTAACCATGGGAGGGGAGTTGGAACTAGATGATCTTTAAGGTCCTTTCCAACCCAAACCATTCTATGATTCTGTATGAAAAACATCACACACAAAATATGTTATGTAGAAAAGGTAATACCTTCATCATAGAATTCTTTGTCCTTTTTATCCTTACGTTGTGCAACCAACCACACAAATACCCACACTAGGGACTGCCCTTTCCTTGCAGGAAGGACATACTCCAGGGAGTGTGTGGGTTCAAGTGCCCCTCAAGCAGGACTCTTTTTTGTGATATTGTGCTATTTTTTCTTGTCTGATGTCCAACCAGTCAAGGATACCTATTTGATCAGGCTCTGTTGGTCAAGCCAATGGAAAAAATATAGCTCATAAATCTTTGTACACAATTTAGGTATCATTATCAGTGGCACCAAGAGACAAGACCATGTGTGCAAACAGAGGCACCCAATGAACTCTACTGTCAGAAATGTAAACACTTAAGGGTTTTAGCTTATGCCGAAGTCCAGAGGAAAATGAGTAAAGATTCTGAGAATTTTCTCTCAGGTACATGACAGGACATGTAAGTACTAGCAAGATGTTCTTCTTAAGTGATTCAAGAAGATGAATACTCATAATTCCAACAGTGAGGATGGATTGGTTTCAAGAGCTTAACTCCCAAACCTACCATCTAGTTCAGCAAAAATTACAAGTGTTCAGCAGGAATGTCCATGTCCTAGCACCCAAAAGAGAAAGCACTCTGCATGAAAGCAATTGTTCTTGAAGAAAGATTTTCACCATTTTGATAACTTCAAGACAGTAGAGTATGACAATACCAAAAGATTCCATGTTTTAGAAGTTATATTCTCTTAATGTCCTATTCTTTGTTACAGAAGCATTTATGTAATAAATTGCTAAGATGATCAATCAAGAATGGGAGGAATGGAGAAATCTCTTCAATGCAAAAAAATTAGTGAAAAACATTGCATTTTTTCTGACTTGATTGGTTCCAAATTCTTAAGCAACAAAAAGCTTCTCAGGCATTAAGAATCTCCATTCTGTCCCCCAGGACTGGACATGGCACTGAGCAGCCTGATCTAGTGGGAGGTATCCCTGCCTGTGTCAGGGGGGTTGGAACTCGATCTTTAAGGTCTCTTCCATCCCAAACTATTCTATGATTCTATGATTCACCTGTATTTTCTTGTAACGCTTTCAGAAGACTTGCTCCAGCTTGTACTCTCTAATAGTCTTGTTTCTCTTTGATGAAAAGAGTACAGTAACTCTTTTTTTTTAAAACACTTCAGAAAAATCATCTTAATCCACGCTTCATTTAGCTCTTTTTTTAACCTTCAACCTCACATCTTTTCCTCATGTTTCTAGAGTGTTTTCATAAATACAACAAAGCACACCATGTAAAAAGTGGGCCACTTGTGACAAATCAAAAACTGCTCTATGCTAAGTACAGGGCTGTGATCACTTCAAAGCTTTTGAAGGACTTCAGGTGAGAAGAGAGTGAAACCAGCACATGCAAAGAAAGCCATTAGAAGTTTTGTGAGCACTTCACATCATGAGAGCAATCCAAATAACGTGAAATTGCACTGAACCCCAGTTATTTTTTAATTAAAGCTTTATAGGTGAATTTTGCTATTGTTTATTTTTAAACTCAGTATCTTAAATGTACAAGCTTTCAAGAAACTCAGTGCCAAGAACACAATATCATATCTACAGTGTATTTACACAATACTGCACTGCACTTTTAAGGACACAATCTTTTTAACCCCATATTTTCCAGTATAAAATGTTCCTCTTTAATTTTCATTTTACTTCTGGTCTGCTGCTTTGAAAAAGAAAGAAAAGAAGTTTTCTGCCACAGCTGCTTTCATGAAAAATAAAAAAGAAAATGTTCTCACTTTTTTGCAATAGTGCATAAGTAAGTGCAATCATCAGGGAAAAGGTAAGGAACCCAAAATGGAAATGACAGCATTTGTGCCACTGTCTCCTACAGCAGAATTCTGCAGTCTCAACAGTCTTCTTAGTGTTTAAAGAAAGAAAGTTAGAAGAGATGGGTGAAAAAAGGCTCATCATCATAAAATTTTCTTGACAGGCATCATAAACTTCTTCTATCCAAACTGAAGTCCCAAATTTTTAAAGTAGGAAGATTATATTCTGCCTACAGGGATTCTAAATGATCCAGAGGTACTAAATAGCCCCAGACATCTTAAGGAAAATGTCCTTTACTCTTTCGCTGAGAATTCAAACCAGCAAACAGCTACCCCAGCACATTCAGTTTGGATTTTGAGTAGTATGAGCAAAAGGGCACAACCTAGTGGCTGATTTCGGCACAACCTAATAATCTTCCAGTCTTCAGTTGCTAGAAAAAAAATAAAATCAGATTAATCTTTATCTGCCCAGAAATGCATTTATATGGTTTACTTGATGAGACATCAACACCAGTTCAATGATAAATTTATCTGTCACTTTCTCTTACTATCAGAGAAAGAAATAAGATTGGTTAACATACCAAATTAACAAGTTTTCTTAAGGCATACAGAGAGTACCTGATGAATGTAATAAGAATTACAGGAATGTTGAACTAAATTTTGTCAATATTCTTCTCCTTCGTATAACTGGAATTTCCCCATATAGTCTCTATTTAACTTTCATAGTTCATTTTGAGATATTGCACAACTGAAATGTTGCAACATTCTTCCTCTTTCTTTTTTATCACTCAAAGTTTCACTAAATCACATTCTTAATCCCGTGATTCAGCTTCTTGGGCTAGAGAATGAGCTACAAAATAAGATTATGAAGTATGGGGTAACTATTGGCCCAAGTTTTTAGAAGGAATCATCATAATACTACCAAGTGCACCTTCTACGAAGATTATATACTTTTAGACCTTTAGAATTATTAAATATTGTTAACAAAGGCAATGTATACCCTCATTCCACGTGCTGTTTTAAGAATGTAAAATAAATAATACGTCTCTGTTAAAAAACAAGCAAATGCAGAGGGCCTGAAATGTGAGTTTCTGTTTTTTAAAATCACTGACACACTCTCATATGTCTTTGATTTTTATAGGTTTATTGGGATTCCTTAGTTAAAGGGTAAGAATTTTTTTTTTTAAGTGAAATGTTCAGTTAGATTGATCCAACCATATCATAGGTGTGATACATCCATCAGTTACATAGTAGTGACTTGTAGGCTTGATCTACCACTTATAAAACTATTACACTTCAGTTATCTGGGCTGTCAAAAAATACGCTGTGACCAGAATTAAGAAGAAAAAAAAAATTAACCTGTTCTCTCATAGATTTTATTCAAGGACATGGCTTCAACATCAGAAATATTTTCAATTATCTTACTACAGGACCTCAAAATCCTTCTGATCACAAATCAGTGCTCAGAGTGTGCACATCATTATATTAAATTATTTCTTTTTTTTTTTTTTTCTTAATAATGGATAAATTCTCCTGGTTACAAGCACTTTTCTATCAGTAAAACTGTACAGTGATTCAAGGAAGAGCACGAGCGTAACCACAACTGCTAATAAGGCAGAAGGTTATTTGTGCATGCACAAGGCTTTCCAAGAGCTGAGCCCAGATTTGGGCAGATAAAAAGATAAGATAAACATGAAGCCTCACTATCTTTGGCTCAGTTTACTGATGCACAGCTTTCTTGTGAGCTGTAGTACCATTTGTGCCATCTCACCTGTTTGTGATGAGAAACCCTAATTTTCAATGAAATTCTTGTTGCATTTTCAAACCAGCTCTTTGGTGTTCTCAAATTACCTAGGTACATAAAGTCCTTCAAGGAATTACATCTTATCTTTAAATATGCACTTGAATTTTAGATCCTCTGTATGTCAGAGGCCAGTCCTGTGTTTATGGTTTACCCTTACAGTAGCAATTTTGTAGTTCAGATTTAAATATTAACATACTACAGAAACAATGATTTATACAGAACTACACCTAAGTGGCTGAGGCTGTAAAAGAGAAATTTTGACTTTTTAGATCCTCTGTACATCAGAGGCCAGTACCGTATTTATGGTTTACCTTTACAGTAGTAATTTCATAGTTCAGATTTAAATATTAACATACTACAGAAACAATACAGAACTTCGTTTAAATGGCTGAGACTGTAAAAGAGAGAAACCAGACATCTCTTAGGAAGGCCTTTTATACCCATGCTCTGAAGCTGAAATCCTAAAAACTCACATTTGTGACTGCATGTCCCTACAAAACCTATTACAGGGCTTCAAGTTGTGTCACCATCTGGTGCCTTTTGTCCCAGTTCTGGAGTTAGAGAAAGGAAACTACTCACAACTACTCACTCCTTGAGTTTTCACTCTTGCCTTGGCTCTGGCCAACAACTCTTTAGGGTCCTTTCTATGACATCCATCAGTGTTGGGGTCCTGCATCTCCCAGCGAGGCCAGGGATGACAAGTGACAGGGGAGTACAGCGGGTCCCTGCTCTGCCTGAGGGGCTCACAGGGGGGTCCTGCCACTACTTACCCCCCTCTTCCTCTGGAGGAATCCCACATCCATGCCGGCCTTGGGGGGTGTCAAACATCCAGGGAAGGGACCCAAAGCCACCACCTCACTTAGCCCGGGATGAAACCCCTCCACCTCACCGGCCTTCCCCTCACCTGATGTAGGGGACGAGCGGCTCGACGTGTCCCGCTAGCACGGCAATCACATAGGAGATGATGAAGGCTGCCGAGGACCAGCCGACCAGCAGAGCGGGGACGAAAGCCACGCCGGGCATGTGGCACAGCATCACCGGCGGCTGCCTCAGCCCGGCCATCACAGACAGGCTGGGCAGGAAGCGCCCGGCCGGGCTCCGCCGCAACCGCCTGAACTCACGGACCGTGACCCGAAGGCTTGCGGACAGTGACCCAAAGGCTTGCGGGACACAAGCCCGCAGAAGGCAGAGGCGCTGGCCCCAGCGGCAGCCGCCTGGCCTCACGCAGCCGCCTCGCCTCACACAGTCGCCCCTTCGCTTTCGATTCTCCTCAGCGCCTCTCTCCCCCGGGGGCAGCGCCCGGCGCCTGCCCCGCCCGCCGCCAACTACCGCCGAGGGCCGGCGGTGGGCAGCGAGGGGCAAACGCCTTGCTTCGTCTTCCACCTCCAAGTGGCTTGACAGATATTGTCATTGTCGCCCCAAAAGTCTTCCCGGAGCCCTGTCCCTGTGTGGGCTCTCTCACTGCCGGCTGTCCCAGCCTCACAAGGGGCCACTAAGCCGGGCTGTGGGGTACGCGGTAGGCCCTAAAGGGAGGGGGGATGTCCCGGGGAGTTCAGAGTGATCTTCCAGCTTCTGCCCTACACTGTGGAGAGTGAAGAGTCTCATCATGGAGTCCTGCACTGTGCGAAACCCACACCCAGCCTGGATGTGCATGTGGGGAGGCCCTGATCTGCACAGCTTTTTTGGGGGGGGATTCCCCCTATGAAGACAGGCTGAAGGATTTGGGGGTGTTCAGTCTGGAGAAGAGAAGGCTCAAGGGGGATCTTATAGTAATTTATCAATACCTGAGGGGGTCCTACAGAAAGGCAGGAGTAGGACTTTTTAATAAGATATCTGATGGGAGGACCAGAAACAATGGATGTAAATTGGAAGGGGGTAGATTTAGACTTGACATAAGAATGAAATTCTTTACCGTGAGGGTAGTGAAACACTGGAAGAGGTTGCCCAGAGAGGCTGTGGACACCTCCTCTCTGGAGGTGTTCAAGACCAGGCTGGACAAGGCACTGAGCAGTAGTGAGAGGTGTCCCTGCCTATGGCAGGGGAGTTGGAACTTGATGATCTTTAAGGTCCCTTCCAACCCGAACTTTTCTATGATTCTATGATTCACTTTTGCACTGGCTCCCGGGGAAACCACGGTTTAGTTTAAAATCAGGGCTGATGATTTCTGGAGAGCTTCAGCACAAAATATGAACCTGTTGAAGAGGGTCCACAGGAGGACCAAGAGGATGAACCCATGGGTTGGAGCATCTCTCCTGTGAGGACAAGATGAGAGACTTGGGGGCTGTTCATCCCAGAGAAGAGAAGGCTCCATGGAGACTTCATAGTGACATAACCTATACCACAAGGGTGGCTATGAGAAAGGTGAGGAAAGGGAGGCAATGGTTTTTACATTAAAAAAGGCTTGGAAGAAGTTCTTTATTCACCATGAGGCTGGTCAGGCACTAGAGCAGGCTGCCCAAATGGGTGGTGGAGACCGCATCCCTGGAGACATTCAAGGCCAGGCTTGCTGAGGCTCTGAGAAACCTCATCTAGTGCAAGATGTCCCTGCAGATGACACCAAGCTGTGTGGTGCAGTTGATACACCAGAAGGAAGGGATGCCATCCAGAGGGGACTTGACAAGCTGGAGAAGTGAGCCCATGCCAACTTCATGGAGTTCAACAAGGCCAAGTGCAACGTTGGGGCAATCCCAAGCACAGATAGAGGCTGGGTGGAGAGTGGCTTGAGGGCAGCACTGAAGAGAAAGGATTTGGGGGTGTCAGTGGATGACAAACTCAACATGAGTCACCGGAGTACTCTTGCAGCCAAGAAGAACAACCAAATCCTGGGTTGCATCAAGAGAAGTGTGACCAGCAGGTCAAGAGAGGTGAATTTGCCCTTCCACTGGGCTCTGGTGAGGCCCCATCTGGAGTTACTGTGTCCAGTTCTGGAGCCCTCAACATAAGAAGGACATTGAGCTGTTGGAGCAGGTCCAGAGGAGGCCACCAAGATGATCAAAGGACTGGAGCAATTGCCATATGAAGACAGAACATTTGGGGTTGTTCAGCTTGAAGAGAAGGCTCAGGGGGGACCTCACAATAGCTTCTCAGTACCTGAAGGGGGCTACATAAAGGCAGGGGTAGGTCTTTTTAATAGGATCTGTGATGGAAGGACTAGAAATAATGGATGTAAATTGGAAGAGGGGAGATTCAGGCTAGATAGAAGAAAGAAGTTCTTTATGGTGAAGGTAATGAAACAGTGGAAGAGGTTGCCCATAGAGGTTGTGGATGCTCCATCTCTGGAGGTGTTTAAGGCCAGGCTGGACAAGGCACTGAGCAGCCTGATCCAGTGGGAGGTGTCCCTGCCTATGATCTTTAAGGTCCCTTCCAACCCAAACTATTCTATGATTCTATGACTTGGGACAGCTTACAATGGTTTAAGTACAGGAAAACTGCTGCACAAATTATTCCCCCGCTGAGACTGGAGGAACTCTAAACTCTCTGCCTTTTGGCACATTCTTAACCTGTAACTTGAACCTAATAAGTCACTGATACTTCATGATTACCCTTGAGCACTTCTACAAAAGTGAGCCCATCCCTTTTTGTATTGGCAAATACTGCTCTTAAAGAGAAAGATATTTGGTAATTTGCCTTTAGCAATTTTGAGTGGCAGAATTTTTTGGTGGAAGTAGTTTATTTTTAAATTAGAAATGTGAAAACTAATGAAGCAAAATTAATGTTTGAGTTTTCAGTATGTGCTGATATAAAAGTTTTTGGTTTATTACCCTTCAATATTTGGTATCTTAATGTTTTTTTATTTAATTACCCTTCAATATCTGGTATCTGAAATGCTATACATGTGCTGTATCTTGTCTCTGCAATGAATGAATGGACTGCAAGGATGTATTAATGTTCACTGGCTTATAGAAGTGGAATTTGTCAATTTTTTCCTGTTAGTAATGTATTTCATTTTGGTTTCTTGCAGAAAGGTGGTAGAACTCACTTTACATTACTGCATCCACATCGAAGTCACGTTGTTGGAAAAATGTTTCATCCAGCGTTCTGCAGAATCTCATCACATTAACTACAGTTTTGTAACTAGTAAATTACTCACTCTCACTTGAGTTGAGTACTTCAGTTCTTCACATGACTTTTTGCAGTGGCTGAACACTATCCAGAGGGGAACAAAAAGGCACGTCTTTGGCTCAAGCAGGTGGTAGCTTACTGTTTGGTGATCACTAGAAAAGGCACTCCATGGCTATGTAAACATTTTTTACAGCTCATGTGATGTTCCTTTATACTTTTATTATAGGAGGTAGTCAGCATCAACATACAATTTGAACAGTGATCATTAATGCTTTTTTAATGGGTTACTAGCAACCTTTGAGTTTTACTTACCAGACTTGAAATACCATGTACTATTTCAAAGGAGGCCAATGTATTTTGATTTATTGTGCTTTGGATAAATTCTATTAAAACAGTGGTAACATAAAAAATAAAAAATAACTGTGGACTTTAGCATAGCTTCACTGGATTTCTCTAGATGAAAAAATTAGATATGAGCCAAGTGTGTTTGCTCACAGCTCAGAAGGCCAACTGTATTCTGGGTTCCATCAGAAAAAGTGTGACCAGAAAGTTGAGGAAAGCGATTCTCCACTCCAGTGAGTTACTGCATACAGTTCTGGGGCTCTCAGCATAGGATGGACATGAACCTTTTGGAGTAGGTCCAGCAGAGGGCCATGGAAATGATCAGAAGAATAACTTCTGCTAGGACAAGCTGAGAGACTTGAGGCTGTCCAGCCTGAAGCAGAAAGGCTCCAGGGAGGCATCCTCTTAAAGAGACCTTTAAAGAAAAAGCCTTTATAGCAGGGTCTGTTGTGATAGCACAAGTGCTAATGGCTTTAAACTAAAAAAAAATAAATTCAGACTAGATACAAGAAAAAAAAAAAAATTATTGTGGAGGTGATGAGGCAGTGGAACAGGATGCCCACAGAAGCTTCAGCCATTTAAGCATAGTTCTGTATAAATCATTGTTTCTGTAGTATGTTAATATTTAAATCTGAACTACAAAATTGCTACTGTAAGGGTAAACCATAAATATGGGACTGAAGAAAGTGTGTTTGTGCACGAAGTAGACATCCAAGTGATCTCTAGCTAGAAAGATTTAAACTGTAATAGTCAAGTAAGTCGAAGAATGTATAAGGAAGTTCAAAGTGTGTCCCAATGCCTGGTTTTACATTGCTCATAAACAGCAACATGAAGAAAAATTGTGTTTACAAGAAAGATGATAAAAAATACAGGTATGAAGAAGCAGCACATCTTAATTTAAGCAGGTTATGAGAGAGATCTAAAAAATAGTGCTGGCTGCTTTGTGTAATTCTGAAGTAATTTGTTAGGAAATGATCTGGAACATGAATGACCTACATCTAAGTAGGTCTAAGGCTCCCTCTCCCCAAACATCTTGGTCATCTCTAATATCTCTGCATGGTGTACACATGGGTTCTGTGCAGAATAGTGAGGATAACTCTTACTTCTCTGATTTGGTCAAGGACTTCCTGGAAGCTGGAAGTGTGACTGAGATAAGAACATGACAGTAACAAAAGTCTATTACATGAAGTAGTTCAGCTACTTCTTGAAATTCTGTATTTCGCTGCACACAAATGTGTGGAAGAAAAATCAACCTCAATGGATTCTTAATTTTTTTTTTTTATTAACAACAGAAAGTCTTTAAGGAAATTCTACAGAAAATCCACGTGATTTTTCATCTTACATCTAATGTATTTTTCAAAGAGCTTGCTTTGGCTGTTGTATGCATTCAAAACCCTAAATGAAATTGCAAATACAGTTTCATCCTAGCCTATGATATCACTGTACTCTTAGCACTTCTACCCATTCTTTAAATATGAAAGTGTTTCCAGCACAGAACAAAACCCATAAAAAGGTGTCAGAAAACTGCATTTAGAATTTAAAACCATAAAGTCTGCAG
This sequence comes from Turnix velox, assembly GCA_013400935.1. Lineage (NCBI taxonomy): Eukaryota > Metazoa > Chordata > Aves > Charadriiformes > Turnicidae > Turnix > Turnix velox. Next base: position 9,666 of record VZTY01023444.1, on the reverse strand, counting down.
ATTTTATGCTCGGAGGTTACTTGTTGGATAGTATGTGAGCTCCACTATAGTGATATACCCTTTGGAATTCACAGACATACAACTGCTCATAAGCAGAACTAGGTCTTCCCAGGGAATGAGGTGAGAGAGAAGAGGAAGAATTTGTTGCTTATAAAAGAAAAGCATTGCATGTTGAAATAAGGAAAGGAAGGTGTTGTGATGGCTGTGCAGCAGCTGGGGACTGCTGTGGTAAATATTGTACTGTCTGGAATGAGGGAAGGAGTTGCCAGACACAGGTTATGGCAGAAGAACATTTACAGGAGGAATCAAACAAAAACACAACCTGTAATTTCTGCAGATGAATCCTTCTGTGAAGGGTTCAAGCTGGTTTGTAGCATCTCTTCCCTTCCTCTTTGATCACATGCCAAATGTCTATGACCTTCTCTCAGCAGAAAGAGCATGTGTAAGCTATTCTCACAGCTGACATAAAGTTCAGAATGGCAACAGTAACAACTCACAATATCTGTGAAGCCTTGTATTATGTTAATATTTCTGGCAGGCAACATGATTTAGTTGCAAAGTAGTTGTTGGGTGCTATTGTTTAAGAGAAAAGATGATTTATTGTGCTTGATCTGTTCTGGTTTCCTCTATAGTTATTTGGATTGTAGCTCACCAAATGCCTAACCAAAATGTAAAGATTTCTCAGCTGTCAGAAAAAGCTGGTGAATAAAAAAATGTTGATGAATCCCTTAAGAACAAAGACAGGTAATTACTGCATTGAAATTATGTAGTTTTATCTCTAAAAAGAAAAAAAAGGGTAGAAGTTCCCTATGGTGAAGGACGTGTTCAGATCAATATCTCCAAAATTCCTGGAGAATGATTACTTCTCCAAATAGACACATCTAACTCCTCTACTCTCTGTTTTCACTTTCTTTTTAGGTGTTTTTTTTTAAATCTTTGAGAAATCTTTGTTTCCAGGATGCATGAGCTGTCAACAACTGTGGCTTTGAAGGACAGGGAGACTGCTTAGCTGCAGATGAATCATGCAGCAGAGGTATTTTTCCTCCCTCCCTCTAGTAGTCAACATGCTGAATCAGGTAGTGGGAGAATTTGGCTCTAGAATTCTACTGGTTTTGGCACTACATTTTTAGAGAAGCACAGTTTTGGGAGAAAGAAAATAATTCAACGAAAAATGGTAGCTTTTTACGTGGTGTTGCCCTCTGAGAGTTTTGCTCTTTTCTTAGTGGAACACAGTAACAGATACTAAGTTGCTTGCTGGACAGGAAAAAGAAATAATGCAATTAATGACCTTGAATACAATTAAGATGTAAAGGGATTAAAGGACTTAAGACTTTAAACTCAGAGAATTTGATCAATCTTAGGAAAAGCTATCAAAAAGCTTAATTTTTTTCACTAACACCAGAAGTGGCTAATGATGAGCTATTTTCTACATAAAACCTCCTGGAAATGGAGAGCACCTGCAGCTGAAAAATTAGATCCTATTTTCATATGTAAAACTAGATTTTGCAGAACAATTCACAGAAGTTTGTCTGCCTTTACCACAGCATATTGCTAAATAAGGGGCATTTAGCTTTTTCTTCCTGTTCATACTGGCTTTTTGCACATTGCTGGCTGCATTGGCTCCTTTGATAAACTTCCTTCTTTTGTGTCTGGTCACATTCAACACCCAGGTCACTCAGGGCCACGGAGAGTAGCAACATGTCCTTGTTTCAAATGGATACAAATATAACAAATGGATTCACTCAGTAAAATGTAACTTTAGAAACCTAAATATTTTGTCCAATGTTGCCTTTTCAGTTTTATCTTGTCCTTCATGGTTCTTCTGTATCATAGAATCATAGAATGGTTTGGGTTGGAAGGGACCTTCAAAATCACCTAGTTCCAACCCCCTTGCCACAGGCAGGGACACCTCCCACCAGACCAGGTTGCTCAGTGCCTCATCCAGCCTGGCCTCAAACACCTCCAGGGATTGAGGGGGCATCCACAGCCCCTCTGGGCAACATCTTCCAGTGTTTCACCACCCTCACAGTAAAAAACTTCTTTCTTATCTCCAGCCTAAATCTCCCCTTTTCCTATTCGCACCCATTCCTCCTAGCCTTGCCATCCTGTACTATATTAAAAAGTCCTACCCCAGTGTTTCTGTAGACTCTTTCTGTAGCAATTACTCTGTGCTTTGTAGCAACTCTACTTAGTCCACAAATAACATGGAGCAAAGGCCTAAGGATTATTTATGTTCAGCAGAAGTGCAGCAAAATCATTACCATGAAGCATAAGCAAATGGTCAGCTTTGCACCCTGTCACTGACAAGTGGTAAAAGCAGAGCATCATCCATTTTTTACTGTGTGAAGAATCTTGGATTGAGGAAAAGCTGGTGCAACTCTCTGATTCCCAGAGAAAGGATTAAATCCCAGAGAAATGATCATGAGCTCTACCCAGGTGCTGCAAGAACACTGGAAGCCTATGAGAGCATGAAATCTCTTTGCTTTAGAGCAAAAAGTGTGTAGTGAATACTACTCTTGCCTAACAGAGAAGCTTGAGATGTTCCATTGTTTCTGGTCTCAGATATTTAGCTCTTCACCCCTTCTACTAAACTATAATGCAAAAGGTTTGTAAGGAGTATTCCACAATAGTTCAACTTTTCTAGGGAAGAAAGATTGTGTGCAGTCAATCACTATTTTCCTAGGGTAGATATGAAGAAGAATAGCAGAACTCCTGTCTTCCTCAAGCTGTTCAACATCACAGGACATCTTCAATCCTGTTTAAAATACATAGCTATTACTTTCCTTTTCAAAGTAGCTTTTACTTCCTCTTAGAAAGAAGATCCAACTGTGGTAAGAAAAACATCTGAAAATCAGATTTGCTCTCTGAAATCCAAGTGAGAGAAAATGTTGGTGAAGATAACCCGCAGATAAACAGGATCATGATGAAATGTGTTTTCTAATTATTTGACTGCTTATTTAGGTGACTTCATATTCCACACAAGGCATGCCTTTGCTCTAAGTGCTGCTGTGTGCATCTTCAAACTAGTAGAAATACAGCTACAGTTAAGTTATTCCAAGAGCTCAGTGATTTACACAGACAGTGATTTGGCAAGGCCCTCAACTACACATTTTATTATAATGGCAGCATCTAATTGTTAGATATTCTGACACCTAGTGGAATTTATAGCTCTAAGCAGAATGTGCCTGTACTAGGAAATTAAGTATCCTATTCTTGTATACAATAGCAAGATACCCACCCGAACAGCTGACTAAGAAACGCATTAAAAAAAAAAAAGGTAAAAAAGGAAGAATTTGGCTTGAGTAGAGTCCTGTCTCTTGTCACAAGCTGACTGAGCTTGATATGTATTTCCTACTTTTTCAAATATATTTCAGAATCTGTTTTTCTCCCATTTTGTTTGTTTATTTGTCAGATTTTTGTTTTCTTTTTAGCCTGGTGACAGTTTAAAGAAGCTTCTGTTTTTCCTTCCCTGTGATGTAAAAAGCCAAAATCATTTAGTGTATTTTCAGAAGGCAGGACCCAGCTGTTCTTTTTCATGTATCTGTTTCAGTGTAAATATATTCATTCCTTTAACATGAATATTCTACTAGCAAGAAAAGATACAGCCCCACCACAAGCTGTACAGTAGCTTTTTACATCTCTCTACCATCTCTACTCTTTTAAATCTCCACTGAAATACTTTGGCTGATACCTTACAAAACCATACAAATATTATGTGAATTTCAGTGGGTTTATCACTTTGGTGTTCTGTGGAAATATTTTTTTAGTCTGCATAAATGCTTCATTGTACACTTTGCACTAATTTTTGATCTAGACCTTGGAGTTGTTCAGTTTTCCCTGACTTATTTTGGTGTTATGTCTATGTGCTTCATATCAGTCAGCATATTTTAGCCTGTTTCTGCTGCTGTTGAGCAGAACTAGCCTATGTCCTATATGAAGAAGGCTTCCCAAGAAGTGATGAGAGCTTTGCTAGAGGCATCTGTGTACCCAGAGGGCTGGGTTTTCATAAAAAATCAAATAAGTTTAATCACACTGAGAATGTGGGGTAAGGAGGTGGAACACAGCTCTGAGACTCTGAAGGTACCCCCTGGTGAATTTGACATCCTATGCCACTGAAGAAAAAACACTGTGACATCAAAAAAAAAAGGTAAATGGGAGTAGGACTTGGAGGACTGGAAGAGCTGTGCCAAAGAGCCATGCCACTCTTGGATCTCCTTCAAGAAGTACACCCAGGTGCAGTTCTCTCACACCACAACTGTGTAAATACATCAGGACAATCTTCTGGGAATTGTCAAGCATTGTTACTTGACATAGGGGAAAAATAAGAACACAAAGGTGATGTTGTTACTCAGCAAAGCTACTGCAGCAAGTTGTAAGACATATTTCAAAGATGACCTTTTGAAGCAGAGGCAAAGGACTACAAAGACCATAGGATCATAGAATTGTGTGGGTTGGGAAGTGACTTTTCAGATCAGTGAGTCTAATCATCAACCTAACTCTATTAAAAGCCATCACTAAACCATACCTCTAAGCACTACATCTACCTGCCTTGTACATACCTCCATGAATGTCACCTTAGCCACTTTCCTGGGCAGCCTGTTCCAATGCTTGATAACCCTTCTAGTGTAAAAATGTAGGTGCTACTGTCCCTGGCCTCAGAAGGAACACTACAGGGGCACAATATTAATTCACCACAAATGCCTCTGCCTAATGGAACTTTTGATGGTGAACATACCAGCAGTGTCCTATGTATCACTGAACTTCATGGCAGAAATCAGACTGGTGGATTTGGCAGGGTCTGTGATCAGCTTGTGGGGTTTTTTGCTTTTAGAACTGTTCTTAAAGAACTCCATGAATGACATATATACATAGAATGGTTTGGGTTGGAAGGGACCTTAAAGATCATCTAGTTCCAACCCCCCTGCCATGAGCAGGGACACCTCCCACTAGACCAGGTTGCTCAGTGCCTCATTCAGCCTGGCCTTAAACACTTCCACGGAGGGGAAATAGCAAATAGAAATCTTACAGCGGTTGGACTTTAGGAAAGCATAAACCTAACCTGGGGGAGGTGGGCGGGTGGGGGGAAGTATTCTGCAACTGCCAACACTCAAAACAACATTAATCCCTGCGGGTGTACAAATTGGTGTGTAAATCACCTGCACTGCCAGTGCCCTCTGCAGGGAGACTGCTCGCACTTCAGTTTATGTGCCAAAAACAGGCGCAGAAAGTGCTTCAACGTCTCAGCCCGTCTCATCTCTCCTTAGGATATCCGAGAGTCCTCCCCGCACCGCTCCGCTGCTGAGAGCAGACTCGTGTGCGTGGGAACAACACAACCACAGCCGGAGACACGTGGTGGAAAACGCTGAAATATTGGGGTGCGGGTGGGTCATTTCAGGATCATTCTTTTCGCGTGGAATTGTATCCCACAGCCCCGCTGCCTCCCCTCCTCCCATCCCCCCGTGCAGGGAGGGAGAAGCGAAGAGGAGCCCGGCGGGCGGCGGGGACTGGATACCGGTGCCCTCCCGCTTCCCGTTCTTCCTCACCTTCCCGTTCTTCCTCACCTTTCCCTTATTCCTCCCGTTCCTGTTCTTCCTCACCTTCCCCTCCTTCCTCCCGCTCCCTGTTCTCCTCCAGTTCCCGTTCTTCCTCACATTCCCGTTCTTCCTCCCGCC
>VZTY01023441.1:0-29002 GCA_013400935.1 Turnix velox | reverse complement strand
AGGTTGCCCAGAGGGGTGATGGGGCCCCAACCCTGGATACATTTAAGGCCAGGCTTACTNCTGGATACATTCAAGGCCAGGCTTACTGAGATTGTGAGCAACATGCTCACTGCAGGGGGTTGGACTAGATGGCTTTTGAAGGTCCCTTCAACCCTATGATTCTATGAGTCTTTGAGGGTGGTGAGACACTGGAAGAGGTTGCCCAGAGAGGTTGTGGATGTCCCCTCAATCCCTGGAGGTGTTTGAGGCCAGGCTGGATGAGGCACTGAGCAACCTGGTGTGGTGGGAGGTGTCCCTGCCCATGGCAGGGGGGTTGGAACTAGAAGATCTTTAAGGTCCCTTCCAACCCAAACTATTCTATGAATGGTGGAGCCGGCGTTGGGCACAGAACAGTCACTGTGCTGAGAAAAAACACTTTTTTTGTCTTTTATTTTGCATTTAACACAGATTGAGGGAGAAGGCTGGCCCAAACTGCCCTCATCCAGCATTCACTGCCCACCAGTGCTGTCTGGCAACTGCCTTTGCCCGGTGTCTGTCGCCATTCTCTGCCTCACCCCCCGCCTGTGGCAGAGCTGCTGGTCCAGCCTGCGGAGGTCAGCTGGTGTCACCATCTCCCTGCAGGCACTCCAGGACCAGGAGTAGGTGCAGAAGGTCTGGTGGAAGGGCTCACTGTTCTTCTTCTGGGCCCCACTGATCTTCTGCCACAGCTCCAGCAGTTCCTGGCGGTGGCGGAGAGCCAGGCTGTGGCTGGGGCTGTAGGGCTTGGCTGCCTGTGCCCTCTGGGAGGGAGAGAGGGAGAGAAGTTGGAAGAAGAGGCAGAGGACCATGAGGTGGGAGATGACACAGCTTTGCCTGGGCTGGAGCATGTGCCATATGCATACATACATACATACATAAAGTCATATTCATAGAATGGTTTGGGTTGGAAGGGACCTTAAAGATCATCTAGTTCCAACATACTCCACTAAAAAGCAGCTCAGTGGCTTGTGATGCAGTGCTGGCAGGTTGTGACCAGTTTCTGCTGACCATTTACAGTAATAAACAACTAATCCCAACTGCAGTTACTGTGTCCAGTTCTGGAGCCCTCAATATAAGGACATTGAGCTGTTGGAGCGGGTCCAGAGGAGGCCACAAAGATGATGAGAGGGCTGGAGCAGCTCCCTTCTGAGGACAGGCTGAAGGAATTGGGGTTGTTCAGCCTGGAGAAGAGAGGGCTCAAGGGGGACCTCAGAGTGGGTTTTCAATTCCTGAGGGGGACCTGCAGGGGGCTGGGGTGGGACTTTTTAGTGGGGAGCAGGATGGCAGGACTGGGAGAGGTGGATGCAAATTGGAAGGTTAATTTGGACTGGATATAAGAGGGAGGTTCTTTACTATGAGCATGGTGAAACACTGGAAGAGGTTGTCCAGAGAGGCTGTGGATGCCCCCTCAATCCCTGGAGGTGTTTAAGGCCAGGCTGGATGAGGTATTGAGCAACCTGGTCTGGTGGGAGGTGTCCCTGCCCATGGCAGTGGGGTTGGAACTAGATGATGTTTGAGGTCACTTCCAACCCAAACCATTCTGTGATTATACCTCTGCTTTCATTTTTCCTTGCCCTTCTGACAAAATTGCTCTTTAGTGTCTGGCTAAAGCATTCACCAGACAGTTAATGACTAGGTTACACGAGTGACCAGTCACACTTAGTTCTGCTCTAATTACAGCCCTGTAAGACAAAGGGTCACGTTTGCCTCCTACATTTGACACTCACTTGAGCCTGTGTCTTGCCTGGGATGGCTGGGAGGGTCTTGGAGTCTGTTGTCAGGGGACATGGTGTGTTGGAGCTCTCGATGCTGATGGAAGCAGGAGGCTCAAGAGCAGCTGCCTGATTAAACAAAGAAGAGTTTTTCCAGGCTTGTTCCCTCATCTCCTCTAGTGCTGTTACACAGCTGAAGCATCACTGCTCTCTCACCTGCTCCAGCTGGTTTCTTTCAGGGACACTGTTGCTCCTGAACAAATCATCCTGCTTGTTCCCCTGCCTCGTTACCTTCTTTGAGCCCTTTGCTGGCTTTGCCAGTGTCGTGGTGTTTTGTTCAGAAACCAGAGGAAAGAGGGGTACCTGGGCATAGGGGCTGCCTGAAGGGAGCAAAGGGATGCAGGAAACAAAGTCACTGACACGCAGTTGCCTTCTGCTTTTTGTGTTGCCTCTTCTTGTCAGGGAAGGGCTCAGTGTGTCCTGAATTTCTGACAGGAGCTGCCAGCTACCCTGCCCAGCTTCAGCAGACACACAGCTGCCAAGGCACCAATCCCTTGGCTACAGCCTCGAGGTGCTTTATCTGCAGCAGCCTGTGGGTGTTGGGGAAACCTAGAGCTCAACCACCTCTGGCTGCTTTGTAGCAGAGTGTTCAGGGCAGCCACCATGCACAGACACCTCTTAGGGGTGATTTCTTCACTCCTATGAGCCCCCAGAGAAGAACCCACTACAGCTGTTTGATTTTGAGTCCTATCTTGGGAAAGTTTTGTGTTGGATGGACTATCAAGTGAGGGATGAAAAGCTGAATGTCAGCCAACAATGTGTGCTTGCAGCCCAGAAGGTCAGCTGCATCCTGGGCTGCATCAGAAAAGCCACGGCCAGCAGGTCAAGGGAGGTGATTCTGCCTCCAGCTCTGGTACCCACAGCACAAGGACATGAAGCTGCTGGACAATGTTGAGAGGAGGCCATGAGGATGATCAGGGAGCTGGAGTCCTTCTGCTCTGAGGACAAGCTGAGAGATCCTGGAGAAGGCTGTGGGGGAACCTTCTAGCAGCCTCACAGCACCTGAAGGGGCTACAAGAAAGCTGGGGAGGGGCTGTTTGCCAGGGCATGGAATGGCTAGAATGAGGGGCAGTGATTTTGTGACAGTGACAAGTTTCCCAGAGAGGTGGTGGAGGCTCCATCCCTGGAGACATACAAGGCCAGGCTTGCTGAGGCTCTGAGCAACCTCGTCTAGTGCAGGGTTGGACTAGGTGGCCTCTGAAGGTCCCTTCCAACTCAACACATTCTTCAATTCTATGAGAAGGGCAAACACCTCAACCAGATTGTCAAACTTACAGTCCCAGTGACACGCTTTTCAGGCAGAGTGGGAGTGACACTGTGCAAGTCTTACCTTTGAGGTGCTTCCTGTGAGCCCCTGCCTCCCTTCTCTTTGTGGTTAGGTCACAGGCAGCACTTCCAACAGAAGGCATGGAGCAAACACTCTCTGTCTGAATTTCTTGGGGCTTCTTTTTGTGACACTCGAGGAAGTCGCCATTCTTCAGGACTTCTTGGCCACTGCAGGCCCTCAGCTGCTGCTGGTAGCAACTAGAAGGCAAAAGAGGGCGTCATTGTCCCATGAATCAGCCCAAGGTCCCTCTCCGTGCTGGTTGTGTGCCCCTGCCTGCCTGGAAAGGTGGGATGCTGGAGGATGTTTAAACTGCAAAGGTGTGTGCTTTTACAACAGCAGCATCTTTGTACTGTGCTTGGGCTTTTGGATGTCCAACTGGATAGGAAATAAATCTCATCTTGTGTATTTTGTTACATGGCACAAATACCCTGGTAGGTTGGAGACTTCCCATCTCTGTCTGACAAATCACCTGAGAGTCATAGAATCATAAACTAGTTTGGGTTGGAAGGGATCATCTTAAAGATCATCTAGTTCCCTTCCGTCCAACACTGCTCACAGTGGAAGGGACATTCAGAGGCCATCTAGTCCCATCCCCTGCAGTGAGCTGGGACATCCTGCACTAGAGCAGGCTGCTCAGAGCCTCAGCAAGACTGCTTTGGATGTCTCCAGTGATGGGACTTCCACCTCTCTGAGCAACATCTTCTGGTGTCTCACCACCCTCAAAGGGAAGAAAGTCTTCTTAATGTCTCATCTAACACATCCCTCCTCTACTTTAAAACCATTGCCTCTTGTCCTATTGCTCCATGTCCTTGCGAACAGTTCCTCCCCAGCTTTAATCTGAAGCAGAGTTCTGGTGGGCAGAGCTACCAACTCCAACGGCTTCAGAAAGAATTTGAAGAGGATTCAGGACCCTGTCCCAAAACACCACCCATGCCTTTGCATTTCTTCTGTAGGCTGACAATGGCAACACACCCAGCACTGTAGGGATGAGAGTGAAGTTTAAGTCACATCACCAGACAACAGGCCAGAGCCAGCAGCAGTTCCACACACCCATTTTCCACCTTCATGCTCACCTGGTTGTCTCCTTTGGGAGAGGTTTTGTCCCTCTTGTCTTTGGCTGAGGCTTTGGTGTGGTGCTGAGTTTGGAAGCATGGCCAGGAGAAGGAGTGATTCTTTCTGAATGTGGAAAGACAAATGAACGTGGAAAGACAAATAAATGGAGAGTCTCCTGCAGCCATCCCCAGGAGGAGAGTTGGAAGGACCTGGTGATGTCACCTGTCCCAGTAGTGCCACCTCAGCACTAATTCCCTGCCTCACCCTGTCTGTGGGCAGCAGGGCTACCCAGCAATGGCAATCCTGCCCCCTCCCAATATTCCCTGACTCCTGCTACAGCATCTTCCCCATGGCTGATTTGCATCTCCTCTTCCTCCCTTTGAAGCCTCTGATTGCTTGTCCCACCTGATGTGTGGGGTCATTTCTTATCCTTCATCTGCCCTCGCAGTGCCTGGGACAGTGGGTAAATCCCAGACAAACTGCTACCCGTGGGGGTAAGGCTTAATGGGGAATACTGGAATGGAGCAGGGCATCTCGCCAGCAGCAGGGATGGTGTCTGCAGGAAGATCTCAGGCCTTGGTGATGACAGGGAAAGGGACATCCAGAGATGTACCATCCACAGCAGCAGGACTTGTTACCTCCTGCAGCTGCAGGGTGAAGCAGGTCTCTACCATGTCCAGGTCAGAGCACAGAATATCCACAGAGACTGCATCCTCTGTTACAAGAGAGAGCTGAAACCTGCCCTGCACTCTGGGAGTCAGAGCAGAAAGACTTGGCCAAAAAAAAGTTATTAATAATAACAGCAACTCCTTTGCCTTTCACCTCTTCTCTCTGTCTTGGGATCTAAAGGGCTGTAACCACAATAATGCAATGAAACTCCCTCCCCCTGAGGCTGGGTGGGAAGCTGAAGCCAAGAAAGAATTAAATTCCCTTTCTGTGGCCATTCATCACCCATCATCTCCCCTCCATGTGCTGCACCACATGTAACATACTCTAGGTGCAGCCCCTTTCTCCTTTGATTCTCCTCAGGTCCCTTGCAACCTGAATTGTTTTGGGATTTCTTTTTCTTGGGAAAGAAAAGTCAGCATTTTGGATTTTTTTTTCTTTTTCTTTTTTTTTTTTTTTTATATACTTCAGCTCTCTCTCCTCCTACCCAACTTCTTGGTTTTTTTTTCCCAGAAAAAAGACACTCCAAAGGCTGAGCAACAGGTCTTCATGGTGATGGTTCTGATTCTGCAAGCAGCCATGAGCACTGGCATCAAAGGGCAGTGAACTGAGCTAAACTGGGGTTCCACAGCTCAATGTGAAATGGAAATCTTCTGCCTGAACTGTACTGGGCTGCACTGAGAGANCAGGGTAGTACCTGAAGGGGGCTACAGAAAGGCAGGAGTAGGACTTTTTAATAGGATATGTGATGGAAGGACTAGGAATAATGGATGTGAATTGGAAGAGGGGAGATTTGGGCTGGAGATAACAAAGAAATTCTTTGCTGGTGGTGAGGCACTGGAAGAGGTTGCCCAGAGAGATTGTGGATGTCCCCACTCTGGAGGTGTTTAAGGCCAGGCTGGATGAGGCATTGAGTAACCTGGTCTGATGGCAAGGGGGTTGGAACTGGATTATCTTTACAGTCCCTTCCAACCCGAACAATTCTATGATTCTATGTGGCACAACTTTGATTTCTTCATTCTGGACTCATGGTGGTGGGACAGCATTTCTGAGAAGGATGGGAAGGTGCAGATTTACCTTCCAACTCCAGCACAGCCTCATCCTGCTCTTTCTCATTCGTAGTCATCCCCAGGCATTTCCTATCGAGGATGGACACATATGAGATGACCCTGCCCAGCACCCACTCCCTTTGCTGTGGGGGCCCAGATCACTCTGGAGGGAGCCCCATGGATGGGACCAGCTCAATCCCAGACAGTCCCTGCGTTACCTGTTCTGGGGTGGGACAGCCACCTCAGAGGGACTGTGGGCCATGTGCTGCCATGCTAGGGCTTTGCTGGCTCTTGAGGAGTACTGCTGTGCCTGGTCCCGTCCATCACCTGTACACCTGCTTTTCTTCTTGTCCTGTGGCTGCCATTTCTCCTGTAACATCTTGAGGGAACGGGCGGTCTGGAGCCAGGAGCAACCACACCATCAAACACCAATTGAGGGCAGGCTGAGCACAGGGAGGGGAATGGGAGGGACCTGGCAGCCCCAGTCTGGGAGGTCTGGGAGGGTTTAGCCCTCCATCTCCACCCCCCAGCTCCTCTGCAGGAGTCTATCCCAGGCTGTGCCACACTGTGGTGCTCAGCATCCACCAAACCCATCTCCATGACAAGCGCTTTGCTTCCCTGAAGGATGCGCACATGGACATGCAGCTCCTGGCATCCCTGGGGATGAGGGCTGGGGGTGAGGGACACAGAGCTACAGGGTGTGGACTTGCTTCCCAAAGAAGTTGTGTGAATGTCCAGTGCTGACCACCCTCACCTGTGTTGCTTTCTCTGCCTTTGGCACATTCTGCCTGCGCACCACATGCCTGGGTGGATATGCCTTCACCATCAGGACTGTGCACCATGGGGCTGTCCCCCTGCAATGTCAACAGCATCCTCTGTCACCCTCCCCTTCCCATCCTGCAGCTTTTCTACCTTGAGGACGAGTGGGGAGCATGAGGAGATAGAAACACAGACAAAGCTTGGGCTTCCATCATCTGAGGAGGCAACTCTTTTCTTACTTGTGGGTCCTGGTGGATGCCAACATCTCGCCGTACTCAGTGCTCCTGCTGGATATGGAGGTCCTGCTAGATATGGAGGTCCTGCTGGGGACCTGAGGAGGTCCTCCTGAGAGGGGTGGGGAGCATAGACACAGGACCTGATTTTCTGCACAACAACATCGTGGTGGCTGCTGGTGAGCTGTGGTGGCTGTGGAGCCACAGCATTCTGTTGCTTTGCAGAGCTCCATGCCTTTCTCATCCCAGCCCTGCTGAGAACAAGTGCACCAGTGGGGACCTGCTGACCCCCAGTGGGGCTGAGGGTACGGCATGGAGGGATGTGACTTGGGGCCCTGTGTGAGGCAGGAGGTGAGTTCAGTTCCAGGGGCTGCTCAGAAAGAGCATCCCCTGTCTCCCCACAGCACTCCTGGGATGCTGCAGGTGACTGCACTGGTGGCCTGGGGTGCCCACAGGCAGAGCAGGGCAGCCCCCAGGCTGGCAACCGGGTGTCACCTCTCTGTCGTGGTTCTGCCTGATGTCACAGGTGGCATTCTTTGGGCTCGGGTCCCTGTTGTCCCCAAGCACTGATCTGGGACAGGGTCTGACAGAGTTCCTGAGGCATAGAGTGGCACAGAGATGGAGACAACATCCAGGACTTGAGTACAACTGTTCCTCTACCCCTGTGTCTGCTGCTGGTCATGCCCACAGACCTGGGCAGGAGTCCTGCTCCTTCCTGTGGCATCCAGGCTCTGTGTTAAACTTCTCTTGGTCTTCCCCTCTGCCATCCCTGCTCCTCCAGGAGCCAAACCCAGCTCAGTCCATCACAGCCCCACTCACAGCTCTCTTGGGTGCTGTTGTCACCCACTGTGAAGCCCCTTACCCAGCACAGCTGAGATCACTGAGTGGTGCCCCAGGTGCCTGGACCCATAGGCTGGCAGCACCCCATGGCCAGGGCTGTGTGTGGGAGTGTTCGAAAATTGGCAAAGAGTATTTCCAGCACCTTCTATGGTCTCAAAACGATGTTTAAAAGTGGCCACTGGGTGTTCCTGCAGCCTTGCCTGCTGAGCATGGGCTGGATGCTCTGAGTTGGGGGCACCAGCAGGACCCTGCTCCCACATTCAGCATCTTCATCCCCAGCCCAGGCCCTTGCTGCCCCTGGGGTTGACCTGAAGCCCCCCAACCCAGTTCCACTTCTCTGAAGGTTTCTCCAGCAGACTGGAAGGCTTGGAGAGACCTGTGGGGCAGGATGAGGGTGCTGCCAGGAGTACCACCATCTGCAGTGGGCTCTGACCTGCCACATGTCCCCAGATATGTTACCCACCCCTAGCAGGGCACCAGTAACAGAGCAGAGATCTCCATGGAGGGGTCCACAGCCCTGCTTGCACTGGCTCTCCCAGTCCAACCCAGCTCCTTGAGTCCTGCTGGGAGAGCCAGGAGCTGCCCACAGAGCAGGAAGCCTGGGCACAAACTGCTGGTGAGGACCAACACTGTTAGTAATTCCGGGTTTCTTTCTTTATTTTCTTTATTTCTATTTTTGTGGTATGAATCACGGCTGCTGCCCACCCACCTCCCCACCCTGGGGCTCAGCTCCAGCACCAGTGACTGCTGCCTGCAGCCAGCCCCTGCCACCATCCCACCATCTGAGAAACAGGGCCAGCAGCAGCCCAGACATGCTGCTGGGACCATATGGACCCACATCACACCAGGCACAAGGTCTCAGTCACTTTTTGATGTGATGGACAAAACAATAGAGCTGCTGTGCTTGGGCTGGGGCACGTAGCAGGCAGCAGCACTGTCCCAGTTAAACTCTGCTACTGGAACATTCTTTTGTTTTCTCACAAGGGCCACTCAAACCCTCTTCTGGAACCCTGAGCTACACAGGAAATAGAGTGGGGTGCAGTAGTGCAGCCCCAAAATAGGCACAGGAAAGGGAGAGAGAGGTGGCCAGGCTCAAGGGATAACGGGCATCACAACCCTCCCCAGGCTGCTGCTCACACATCCATGTGCTTTGTGCCAAAGAGATACTGGAGGAGGACAAGGGGAGCTCAGCTCCATCCCAGGGACTGAGTCAGGCTGCAGCTGGGACCAGCACAGCTGATGCTACATTGAGGTGGCCAGTGGTGCAAACAGCACATGGAGGGAATTGGTGAAGGGTACTGCCAGGCTGAGGCATTTACTTTTCACTGTCCCAGACCCCAGCAGCACAAGAAACATGTGGCTGCAAGAAGTTTCTTGAGTGGTGTCCTCAACCCCCAAAGCCTTGCAATGGCTCCTGTGGGCTGGCAGAGAGTGTAGCTGCCCTGTCCCCCATTGGAGATGGCTCCTGTACCAGGGGACCACGTCTGTCCAGTGCACAAAGGGACTCTCTGAGCAGGTACAGCTTCACCAGTGTGGGCTGTGTAGGAAAGCACATCTCAGCCTTTGATTTGAGCAGCTGCTCCTGAAATCCACTTGGCCTGATGAGCACCTAACAGTTCACAGAGCTGTCAAGCAGAGGAAAACCCCCATTTCTCCATGTTCAGTGTATGGAGGGGCTGCCGGCTCTTGCAGGGCAACCCACCGAGGTAAGGACAAGAGGTTTGCTGTGAGGAGCACATCCCTGCACTTACAGTGGGGTGATGGACAACAGGGCCTCAGAGGGATTGTTAAATTACACACAGACACACACAAGCTCTTCTGTAAACTGGACTCCAGGAGATTCCACAGACCCTCAGCTGATGCCATGCCCAGCACTGGATGTGGATTCTCACATATTCCCGCGGTACGTGATGTTGGTGAAGGTAGATGTGGCTTCTTTGTATAAAGGGTTGTGGCCCTGGAAGGAAGAGGAGGAAAAAAAGCATCATTGCTTTGTGCTTGCAATAAGTGAGGCCCCACCTGGAGTTACTATGTCCAGCTCTGGAGCCCTGAGCATAAGAAGGACATGGAGCTGTTGGAGCAGGTCCAGAGGGAAGGCCACAAAGATTATCAAAGGGCTGGAGCAACTGCCCTATGAAGACAGGCTGAAGGAGTTGGGGTTGTTCAGCCTGGAGAAGAGAAGGTTCAGGGGGGACCTCAGAGGAGCTTCTCAATACTTGGAGGTGCTACAGAAAGGCTGGGGTAGGTCTTTTTAATAGAATATGAAATGGAAGGACTATAAATAATGGATATAAATTGGAAGAGGGGAGATTCAGGCAAGATATAAGAAAGAAATTCTTTAGGGTGAGGGTAGTGAAACACTGGAAGAGGTTGCCCATATTGGTTGTAGATGCCCCCCCAATCCCTGGAGGTGTTTAAGGCCAGGCTGGATGAGGCACTGAGCAACCTGATCTAGTGGAGGTGTCCCTGCCCATGACAGGGGTGGTGGAACTTGATAATCTTTAAGGTCCCTTCCAACCCAAACTATTCTATGATTCTAAATGTCCAACAGCTGGGGAAATGGAGGCACCATTTCAGAGCTGGGTGGTGGATCCATGTCCCTGCTCAAGGCTTTGGCTGCCGACTTTAATGGGTCCCCATATGGTTACATGGGAGAAAGCAGGGAAAAGTTGCTGTGGAGGAAAGGCAGTGGAGCTCAGGAGTAGAATGGCCTCCTGCAAGATCCACCTCATCCCACCCCATCTGTCCTCTCAGCTCTGGTGTTGTCCCAGCCTCCTCCCATGTGCTCCAGGTGCCTCAGTCCTTCCAGCAGGAGGGATTTTCCACCTCAGTCACCAGATGGAAACACTGCTGGGGGCAGTGACTAAGAAAGTCACACTGGTGACAAGTGCTTGGGATATGCTGGAGGTGGGAAAAGCATCTGGGACATTTGTTATCACCCATACACAGCCCCAGTGACCACAGTGGGCTTGGAGAAGGGGCTTCCAGGCTGGTGTCACCCTGAGTCCATCCTATGAGATTGTGCTGTGCTTCAGAGCTGGACAAGTTGGTCCCTAAGGACCATGTTCTGGACCACAGACAGCAACTGAATTCTTCTGCTGGGGTCATTGGGATCTGCATCCACTCAATCCAGGGGTGGGGATATTGGGATCTGCATCCACTCAATCCAGGGGCTGGAGGCTTCAGTGCCTCCTGGCCAGCACACACAGCCCATACAACCAACTGGCCCTCACCGTGTCCCACTTGGCCCTGGCTTTCTCCTCCTCGAAGCGAGCAAACTCTCGGCGGTCATGGATGGTGATGAGGAGCTTCCAGACAAGCAGGACAGCAAGACCAATGAGCAGGATGGCTCCTGTCACTGACAGCAGGACCACCATGACATCTGGACCCTTGGGGCACTCTGGCACAGGGAGAAGGGCAGGACTGGGTTAGGGAGAGCTCAGCACCCCCAAGGCAATTAAAAGCAGTTTTGGGGTTGCCTGGCTATAGGTACATGGGAGCTCCTCTGGTCTCAGGAGGGCTTCAACCTCCTGTTAGGGAGGAGGAGTCCTCACCCTTGTGCAAAGCTGGCTCTAAGAAGTAGGATCCCACTCATGAGGTGCACATGCTGAGACTCTCAAGCTCTTGTTGATAGCATGCACCCAATCTGGAGCAGTCCAGGGCAGAGAAGACAGAGGTCCCTCCCACAGTGGGGGATGACACTGAAGACCGAGCCTTTGAGCCTGTGGAAGTTTGTCCCCAAACCACCAGCCCAGCTGACAGCCCACAATGCCCCAGATGCAGCAACATCCAACCACAATCTGATGTGGTGAGAACTGATGTGAACTTCACCAGCCTCTCAGTTTCCCTGAGGCTCTGCAGCACCCCTGCCCCTTGCACATCTCTGGAGGGGGAGGTCAGGGAAGGTGGGCTGACACCCTGCTGGTGGCTTGTGGCTGTTTTCATGACAGCATTTGAAGGAGCTGTGGCTACACAGTCCCCAGCTCAGCTGGAAATCAGACCTCAAGGTCACTGGAAACCCTGGAGCTGCTCTGCATGGTGAAGGGCTGCCATATCTCAGCCTTCCCACCAGGTTGATGGGTGCCAGCTCAAGAAAAATGTCACCCATGGAGTCAGAAATAGGATCGGGGTGGTAAGACTGTGGAGCCCCCATCCTTGGCCTCAATGAGGAAGTTGAAATAACCCAGCAGTTTGGTGTGAAAATGTGAGACAGAGTCAGGAAAACAGACCCTGAGCAGGGAACAAAGCAGCTCTACAACCCACCTCAGACCCCAACCATGGTGCCCTGTGAGCCTGGGCTGGAGTGGGAATTCCAAAGTGGAATCAAGAATTCCCCCAGTTTAGCACAGAAACCTGGGACAACATGTTCTGCAACCCCTCCAGCATGACTGCAGCAGCTGGGGCTTACCAGGCTCTTCAATAACGTAGAGGATGGACTTGCCACTGGAGTCCTCATAGTATTGGAAGTGCACCACACAGTCATCCTCATCCTTGTAGGTGCAGTTCACGGCGTCTTTGCCCCTGTCACCTGCCAGAGCAAGAGGCTGAGAGTCTCCACTGACAGGAGAAGGACAGGGAACTGCTGGAGAGAGTCCAGCACAAAGCCAAAAAGGCTTTGCCAGGAAAGGCTGAGGGAGCTGGGGCAGAGGAGACTGAGGGGTGTCCTCATTTATGTTTAGAAATATGGAAAGTGGGAGTGTCAGGAGGATGGAGCCAGGCTCTTCTCAGTGACCTCTAACGACAGGACATGGGGCAATGGGTGCAAGCTGGAACACAGGAAGTTCCACAAAAATCTAAGAAAAAACTTTGTCTGGGTGAGGGTGAGAAAACAGTGGCACACCCAGAGAGGGTGTGCGGGTCTCCTTCTCTGGAAACATCCAGACTCCGTCTGGACACTTTTCTGTGTGACCTGATCTGGGTGTTCCTGCTCCAGCAGGGGACTAGGCTAGATGATCTCTTGAGGTCCCTTCCAGTCCCTGACACTGTGTGATTCTGTGAGATGCACAAGAGTATGGCCCATGCAGCCCCCCCTGTTGCCAGAATTCAGGCGAGAAGTTTGGGTCCCCATCTCTTACCCAGTTCCTTCACAGTCTCGATTTCATCTCTGCACATGCGGCTGCAGGTCTGCTGCTCCACCAGTGCTCCCCGCTCAAACTTCTTGCACTCCACACACTCCCTGAGGAAGAAGAAGGAAGCCCCATGAGCTTCCCTCTGCTCTCCCCAGGAAAGCCACCCCACTTTTTGGTCTCAGGCTGTGGCAGTCACTGCAATCCCACTGCCAGAGCTCCCTGACAGGGTACTCCCCATCCCACCTCTCTCCCCTCTCTCACTTTTTGATGGTGCAGGCATCTGGACAGGTGGGACACTTCTCGCAGGTGTCTCCATAGGAGCCAGGCTGGGTGCAGTCACACTTGCCACAGACACAGGAGCCGTGGCCACTGCACACCAGCCCGTTGCTGGACATGCAGGTGTCAGTGCGGGTGGTGCAGTTGCAGTAGTCACCTGTCCAGTCCGAGTCGCACAGACAGTCCCCACAACTGCACTGTCCGTGTCCTGGGAACAACCCCAAAGAGCATTAGGACCCTCAAGTGCCCCCATAGATCCCACCAGAAATCAATCATATGGGATATGGATGATTTTTCCTGGACACAAATGTGCCTGTCCCTTTTCCCACTGGTTCCAAGGCAACTGGGATTTACAGATGCCCCCCTGTGTGCCTCACATGAAAACCCGAGCCTGACATTCATGTCATGAAGATGATCAAAGGGCTGGAGCAACTGCCTTGTGAAGACAGGCTGAAGGAGTTGGGGTTGTTCAGCCTGGAGAAGAGAAGGCTCAGCGGGGACCTAAGAGGAGCTTCTCAATACCTGAAAGGGGCTACAGAAAGGCTGGGGTAGGACTTTTTATTAGGATATGTGAAGGGAGGACTAGAAATAATGGATGTAAATTGGAAGAGGAGAGACCCAGGCTGGATATAAGGAAGAAATTCTTTATGGTGAGGGTGGTGAGACACTGGAAGAGGTTGTGGATGCCCCCTCAATCCCTGGAGGTGTTTAAGACCAGGCTGGACAAGGCACTGAGCAACCTGGTGTGGGGGGGTTGGAACTCGACCATGGCAGGGTGGTTGGAACTCGATGATCTTTAAGGTCTCTTCCAACCTAAACTATTCTACAATTCTATGACAGCCATGGACCCAGAGTAGTATCTTCACCTCCACGGGCACAACAAAGCAGACCATTCCCTTAAGACAACCACTTTCCAGCATCATTGTGGTGGGACACACAGCAGCTCACATCAAACTTTGAATTTTGCCACTTCCCTAACACTCTTATTTCCACCCAAACAAGAACAACATCTTCAGACTGAGTTGCCCCACTTCTGGCTTCCTGGCAGCAGCTGGAGGTGCTCAATCAGACCCATCTCTGAGCTAGTCAAACTTTGCCTCTTAGGATCAGGTTGAGTCAGAACATCTGGCCAAACCCCCTGTGAAATCCCACTCATTTCCCATTCTCCGGCTAAAGCAGGGGGAGCAGACCAGTGGGAAAAGCCAGACAAACTCTGCGTGCCCCCTGAGGCTGGTTTAATCAGACAGACAGACAGGCAGGCAGGCAGGCAGACCTACTCAGACCCTGCCAAAGCCTGGAGCTGTTCGGATTGTGGTTTGATTCCAGCTCAGAGATGAGCCACAGGGTGGAAAAAGGGAGGAGCAGGCGCAGCCTGACCGGGCGCAGCGGGGCACAACGGGAACGCGGCTCCCGGTGCGGGACTGGCAGGGCACGGATTGTCCCTGCCATGGCCTCAGGGACACGGGCATGAGGAATAAATGTGTAACTCTGTTAATGAGGAACTGGAGCTGAGTCACAGGAAAACAGTGTTGAGCTGAGCTGGGTGACAAAGCGCGCAGACAGACAGGGAGGGTTGGGATGGGTGCCAACAGGATCAGAGGGATAGGATGGATGCCAAAAGGATCAGAGAGATGGGATGGATGCCAAAAGGATCAGAGAGATCAGGTTAATTAATTAACATCTTGCTCGGGGGCAGCTCTTCACTGTCACCCTTCAAACGCAGCCCTCATGCAAATAGGCAGTGGGAGCGGGGACAGGCTTCTAGCTCCCTGTGGGCACTGACTGTTCCAGGTGTAGGGGTAAAAACCCCCCAGACTCCACCTTTGCTATCAGCAGGCTGTTAAGATAAGAGATTAATCCAGCAACATGGCCATGAGTCATGATGTCGGGCTGGGGGGACAGGGAGGGTCCCAAAACTAAGCTGGGGGCAATAGGAAGCAGGAATGAAGTGTTATCTGGCCAGCAGGTTTCACCTCACCCACACTGGGCTCCAGCAGAGTGGGACTAGGTTTGGCCACTGATCTTGTCCTGAGGATATTTGGGCTTGCATCACAAAAGCAGCGACTTTCTGGGCACTGTGTTAACAGCTCCCTTGTCTGGGCTCCGGTGCTTACTGGAGACATGGGTGTGGTAAACCCTAGATGGGATCTCTCAGTGAGGAAAAGTACCTGGAACACTAGGACACATGAAACTACTTGGGATGGTTGTTTTGCAGAGAGGGGCTTCTTCCCTGGATCCTGGTGTGGGAGGAGTACCCAAGGATCTGTCTGGGAGAGACCCCATTAATGAAAGCAGCAGTCATTGGGGGTCTGGTAAAGTCATAGAATGGTTTGGGTTAGAAGAGACCTTAAAGATCATCGAGTTCCAACCCCCCTGCCATGAGCAGGGACACCTCCCACTAGATCAGGCTGCTCAGTGCCTCATCCAGCCTGGCCTTAAACACCTCCAGAGAGGGGCACATCCACAACCTCTCTAGGCAACCTGTTCCTCACTGTAAAGAATTTCTTTCTTATATCTAGCCTGGTAGCACATAAAGAGATGAATATTGAGGAGGGCTGATGCTGTAATCCCATCGAGGTTGGAGGATTTGCTTTACCTACTTGTTTTGCCCTAAAGAACAGGGAACATAAAAACTGCCACTTCCAACCCCACTTCCTCTACCCAGGAGTTTCTTCCTGCAGAACAATACCTCTGATATGTTGGGGGCTGTGACTCAGCCCCAGGTGTGGGGTATGGCTGGAACCACCCAATGGCCACCCCCAAAAAAGTTCTGAATCTCAGCAGGGACTGAGTTCTGCCTTTGACCCCAGGTCCATCACCCTGCCATAGCACTTGGGGACAGAAAATGATACCAGCTGCTGTAAAGGGAATAATTTCCCCTGACATCACTTCAGATTTAGGGCTGATCCAGGGTGAGCAAGACTGTGAGGGTGTCCCATGGGACAGTTCCTAGAATAGATGGTACCTCCCTGTGGGAAGATTTCTAGAAAATAATGGACATGTTGATTGTGTTAGGTTGTGATGCAGTTAGGATGTGAGGTCTGGATGCAGGGATGTGACCAAAAGCATGGAAAAGAAAACCAACTCTGATTCTAGCAAAAACAACACTGCTGGGAAAGTCATGTGCTCAAGATTTGAACTGCTGCAGTACCTGGAACATCAGTGCACAAGAATGCAGATAGCAGCTAACCAGGAATTTGAGTGTTGTTATGTTTAACCAATTATGTATCTACAACACTCTATGATTCTAACAAATGATAGAATAGATAGAATATTTTGGGTTGGAAGGGACCTTAAAGATCATCTAGTTCCAACCCCCCTGCCAAGGGCAGAGACATCTCCCACTTGATCAGGTTGCTCAGTATGGTATAACCACACATGCTATGCTTAAGTAATGATTGTCTATCATGGAGAATGTTATCTTTCTAAGGAAACAACATAATGACTTAAGTTTGGCTAAGCAAACAGACTTCCAGTGAAATATCATAATGTACATTACTTCTCTTATGAAGCATTTCTTCACTGTAGCAGAGCCAGGCAGACGTGAGTGCAGCTGTGGTTTGAGGTCACACAGATGTAGGACAAGGGGCAGAGGGTACAAGCTGGAACATAGGAGGTTCCACAGAAATATAAGAAAAAACTTTGTCATGGTGAAAGTGACAGGATACTGGAACAGTCTGCCCAGAGAGGTTGTAGAGTCTCCTTCTCTAGAAACATTTAAAACTTGCCTGGGTGCATTCCTGTGTGACCTGGTCTAGGTGTTCCTGCTCCAGCAGGGGGATTGGACTAGATGATCTCTTGAAGTCCTCTCCTATCCCTGCAAGCACACACTGGTGGCTCATGGTGAGTTTGTCATCCACTGACATCCCCAAATCCTTCTCTTCAGGGCTGCACTCAAGCCACTCTCCACCCATCAGGCTGAAGGCATTGGGGTTGTTCAGCCTGGAGAAGAGAAGGCTCAGGGGAGACCTCACAGTAGCTTCTCAGTACNCCCTTCCAACCCGAACTATTCTATGATTCTAAGCAGGACATTGAGCAGTACTTCAGCATGATCACATGGGCCTGCACCTGAATCCTGCCAACACCTCCTTATCCATGAGGTCGGTCAGGCATAAATCCCCTCCAAGCCCAGCACTCACCCGAGCACATCTGTCCCTTGAAGCGGACGCAGGAGAAGTCGTCGCACTCGCAGTACTTGCCGGTGACTTTGCCGAAGTCGCTGCTGTGACACACGCACTGCCCGCATATGCACTCCCCTCGCTGGCTGCAGAGGGGCTGATCCCTGCGGGGGCTGCAGTTGTCCTGCTGGGCAGGGTTATATTCCTCCTCCGAGCACTCGCAGTGTGAGCCCAGCCGCCCGGGGTTGCAGCGGCACACGCCGCACTCCAGGGTGCCATTGCCCCGGCTGCAGGATGAGCTGTTGGCTTGGGCTTGGCTCTCGCAGAAGCAGTTGCAGTTGAAGTTGACCACCACCGTCAGGCTGTCTTTGAAGCCCACTGGTTTGATGGTGAAGGATTTCTGCTTCTCCTTGGGGCAACCCCGGACCTTGGCCTCGATGCTGAAGCTCACCTGGAGGGCAGAGGGGAGAGCCAGGGTAGAATCATAGAATAGTTTGCGTTGGAAGGGATCTTAAAGATCATCCAGTTCCAACCCCCCTGCCATAGATCCCACTCCACCTCAGTGCCTCATCCAGCCTGGCCTTAAACACCTCCATAGAGGGGGCATCTGCATCCTCTCTGGGCAACCTCTTCCAGTGTTTCATCACCCTCACTGTAAAGAATTTATTTCTCATCTCCAGCCTGAATCTACCCCCTTCCAATTTACATCCATTATTTCTAGTCCTCCCATCACATATCTTATTACCCCAGCCTTTCTGTAGCCCCCTTCAGGTATTGATAAGTTACTGTGAGGTCCCCCCTGAGCCTTCTCCAAGAGAAGAGGGTGTCAATAACAGCACAATAGTGGGGTAACCACTCCAGTCGGTGGTCAAGCTTAAGGAGCCCAGAAATGGCAGGGAGGAATTTAATGAAATTTAACAAGGGCGAGTGTTGGGTCCTACATATGGGCAGGAACTGTGTATCAGATTAATCTGGGAACTGAGCTGTTAGAGAGCAGTGGAAGGGGAATGGGATCTGGGGTCCCTGGTGGGCAGCAGGGTGACCATGAGCCAGCAATGTGTCCCTGTGGCCAAGAAGGCCAATGGCATCCTGGGGGGTGTTAGAAGGGGTATAGTCAGTAGGTGGAGAGAGGTTCTCCTCCTCCTCTGCTCTGCTCTGCCCT
Source organism: Turnix velox (assembly GCA_013400935.1). NCBI lineage: Eukaryota > Metazoa > Chordata > Aves > Charadriiformes > Turnicidae > Turnix > Turnix velox. The sequence continues at coordinate 10,660 of VZTY01023441.1, read as the reverse complement.
GGTGAGACCACAGCTGGAGTGCTGTGTCCATAACTGGGACTGCCAGTTGAAGAAGGACAGGGAACTGCTTGAGAAACAGAGCAGAGAGACACAGAGATGATGAAGGGATTGAAGCATCTTCCTTACAAGGAAAGGCTGTGGGAGCTGGGGCTCTTTAGCTTGGAGAAGGGGAGACTGAGGGGTGACCTCAGCCATATTTCTAAATATGGAAAGGGTGAGTGTCAGGAGGATGGAGCCAGGCTCTTCTCAGGGACCTCCAATGATAGGACTGAGGTCAATGGGTGCAAGCTGGAAAACAAGAGGTTCCACAGAAATCTGAGATAGAACTTTTTCAGGGTGAGGGTGACAGAACACTGGAAAGAGCTGCCCAAAGAGGGTGTGAGGTCTCCTTCTCTGGAGACATTCAAAACCCATCTGGGTAAGTTTCTGTGTGACCTGGTCTCTAGGTGTTCCTGCTCTGGCAGGAGGATTGGACTAGGTGATCTCTTGAGGTCCCTTCCAATCCCTGATAATCCATGATTCTGTGAAATGGGACCCACCAGGCTCTTTTGGGCTATTCAAAGTTGTCCCAGTAGGGCAAGTTTTAGGTTAGGCCACCTGCTGCTGCAGTAAAAAGGCTAAATCCCACACACTGCATCCAACAGGCTGAGCTAAAGAACCCCAGAGTTTGCTTTCAGAAGACTCAAAACAGCATTTTCCTCCACGCACCCACCAAGCTGGACCCCTCTGCACACTCCAAAGGTGGTGACGCAGGGTCTATGTCACCCAGGAGTTGGCGGGGCAAGCAGATGGGGCTGGTGGAACTGTTGTGCTGCTACATAGAGGAGGAGAAAAACCAAACCCTTGAACAGGATCCTCACCGTGTCCCCAATCTTGAGCCCCACGCAGGACTTGAGCCCCGGGATGACCTCGTCGTTGAGGCAGGTGGCATTGAAGGCCAGGGAAAGCTCTTCAGGGAGGTCACGAACCTCCAGCTCTACCTTGGAGCGGATTTTCTAGGGGAGGAGAGGGGAGCAGTGAGAGATGACAGCACAAGCTGGGCAGGGTGAAGTCCTGGGGTGGAGTCCCCAGGAGGACAACTACTCTGCTCCCACACACACAGGAAAGCAGCCAAGTGCCCTGAGTCTTTCTCAGGGTTTGGCTGCATCATTCTCCACAGGGAAACACCTTTGAGGATGGGAAGGAGCAGGGAGCAAAGACAGTGATCCTCCTGCACACGTGGGTGGAGGCAGATGCTCACAGCTGGTCCAGGGAGGATGCTGAGAGCTGGGGGAGCTGCCAAACATGAGTGGGCTGCTTGCAGTGTGAAGCAGTGGCTATTTTGGGGAGTTGTGGAGCTACAGGACCATCACATTGCACACTCACCCCATAGGCATCCACTATGAGCTGCAGGACGTTGCTGGAGTCCCTGGACAAGGTGCCCACGGTTGTGCCTGGGATCAACTCACTGTAATTCTGGAGAAATAACATAACCATGGTCTGTTTGTGACAGCTGGATGTGAAATAGCTGGGCCAAACCCTGTCCAGACATATGGGAGCTTCCCAAGGAGCTTTGATAGGGCAGGAGACCAGCAAGCTATGTTTGGCCACTAATGTCCTGCTCCAAAGATTGTTCCTCAGGACCCATCACCCCCTCAAGAAAGTTGATTTGCACAGCAGCTCTTACCTGGTAGAGTCCAATAACTGTATCTGTCACAGCAAAGATCAAGTTGATGTTCTTCTGTGAGAGTTTCTCAGTCATCAGACCCAGAGAGGGATAATCCTGGGGAAGAGAAGAGGCTATACCCTAGGAATATGTACCCACAACCACCTCAGTACCCATCATATTCACCAAAGAGGTCCAGACCACCTTTCCCATCCCATGGAGAACCTCAACAGGAGCTCTGGGCTCCCCAGCCCCATGTGTGGGTTAGGATTTACCAGTATGGTGGAGGCAGAGTAGAAATTGTCCTTGTCAATGTGGCACTGGGCATCATTGGGCTGTACAATGCCAGCCAGTCTGCCATCCAGTGCGATGTGGGTCTTGGCATCCGTGGTGAAGACGAGTAGGTGGGAAGCATCATTCCTCCAGCCAATTTTCTCCTGAAGAGAGAGGCAGCTCCCAGTCATATGGTGGCCTGTGCCAAGGGTAGCCCTACGTGCCCACCTAGTGGGAGGTGTCTCTGCCCATGGCAGGGGGGTTGGAACTTGATGATCTTTAAGGTCCCTTCCAACCTGAACTATTCTATGATTCTATAACACACCACTGCTACCACCCCAGGTCGTGGCCACTGCAGAGGTGTCCAAGGGCAATCCCTCTCCCAGGGAAGCTGCTGTAGGGGATTCTGGGCTGTGGAGCCTGGGAGGTGGACATGGACAAGTGGAAGGCAGGTTAATCAAGGTAACTCATGACTGAGGCATGCAATATCTCCTATCTCCAGCAAAATCAAGGTGCAGACAGAGGAGAAGATATGGGATCATCACCAGTTCCCCAGCCCATGCTGTGCATCTCTCTTCCCAGGACCACATAAGGGGCCTCCTTGCCTTGATCTAGAAATGTCCCTGTTGAATGTTCACCCTCTCCAGATCGGAGCCCCACAGCACCTCCATAGGTCTCACAGTCCTGTCCTGGTGGGGTTGAGTGGTCTCTGCCAACCCACCAGTCCCAGCCTGATGACTCTTTCCCAGTCCCAGTCTGACAACCTTCTCCCAGTCCCATCCAGGCTTTCTTGCCCCTTACATCACACACAGTGGCCTGAATGATGGCATCAAAACCACCTTCAGGTGCATCACGGTTCCGTGAGACACTCTGCTTCTGCACCTCCTCATTGAAGCGGGTCACCTCGTCCGTGAGGGACAGGACGTGTTTGTAGCCAAACATGGGCAGACAGGTGTCTCCAATCCTGTGGGAGGAGAGAAGTCAGGGCGTGAGGCTCACAGGGTTCTTCCTGCTCCCACTCACACCCTTCTGCCATCCCACATCTTGTAGTCCTGTGTTGGAGGGACCCAACCACCTCAAGAGCTTGAGGGCAGAGACTGAGGTTGGTCAAACACCTTTAAAAATGCTGAGCTGAGGTCAGCTCTCAGCTTCTGTCCTGCTGGGAAGAAGGATAGAGGAAGAAGAGGTTGTGGAGTCTCTCCTTCTCTGGAAACATTCAAAACCCATCTGGATGAGTTCCTGCGTGACCTGGTCTAGGTGTTCCTGCTCTGGCAGGGGGATTGGACTAGATGATCTCTTGAGGTCCCTTGCAATCCCTGATATTCTGTGATTCTGTAATTCTAGCAGTCACCAATTTTAAGCCTCAGCATCTGTCATCATCACCATCAAAATGGTCTGAAGTTGTTTGTCCCCTTAGGAGCTTTTTAGTGACTTTATTTTGACCTGCACCTCTTCCTTGTGCCACCAGAACACTCTGTGCAGCAAGGTTTAAACCCTACCCAAAATCAGGTTCCCATTTCCCTGCTGAAATCCATTGCTGTGGATTTCCAGCCATGTCCCACTGATGAACAGAATCACACAGAATATCAAGAGATCATCTAGTCCAATCCCTCTGCCAGAGCAGGAACACCTAGACTAGGTGACACAGGAAGGTGCCCAGGTGTGGTTTGAATGTCTCCAGAGAAGGAAACCCCACACCCTCTCTGGGCAGCCTGTTCTGGTGTTCTGTCACCCTCACCCTGAAAAAGTTCTTTCTTCTATTTCTGTGGAACCTCCTGTGTTCCAGCTTGCACCCATTGCCCCAGGTTAATGTACCATTAACCTCTGGCTCTTACAGGGCTCCCTCAGCCTGGGACTTACTCATAGCAAGGGTTTGTGATGGCTTGTGGAGGAGAAATGTACATGTAGGGGGAAATGGGCTTGTCCACAAAGGCCCCAAAGCCGATGCGTAGGTTGCTGGTGAGCTTGCGCATCTCGGTGGCCAGCTTTGTGCCCAGGTTCTGGATGTTCCTCAGATCATCCTTCATGGAGTTGGACAGGTCCATCAGGTAGTAGATGTCCACAGGGTAGTCTTCCACTTGGCGCACTTGGACACGAAAGACCTGGGAGTCATCTGAAATGGTACAGGGGAGTGGAGTGAGCTTTTCCTGGGAGGAGCAAAGGATTTGGGAGAAAGTCAACCTATGGAGACAGCAGGAACTCTTCCTGGAGGATCTTTTCCTGGAAGGAGCAAAGGACTAGGGAGAAAGTCAACCTATGGAGTCAGTAGGAACTCAAGGAGAAGGCTTGTACTGGCTGAGAGGAGAACATGATGGTTAAACACACACAAAAGAACTAAGCTCTTAGGGCAGGAGATATGCTGTGCACCCCTGGGAGATGGCAAACATGCCTTATGGCTCCTTATGTTCTCCAGATCTCTCATTACCAGGACTTGAGTAGATCCTCCTGCTCAGAGCTGACCTCCTCAAGCTGTCCCTCGCGAACTGTGTGACCAGTATATGTTGGATGGAGTGAGTGAAACACTCACTGTGTGGGCTCTAAGTCTTACATGGATTACCTAGGGACTGCCTGGCTGCTTTGGGCTCCTCTGAGCTCCCAAGAACTCTCAGCATCTCCTGGGGCCTCCCCCATCCCTCTTTCTTTCATCTCCTCTTGGCTTCTCAGAGCCTCTTCTGGGAAATTCTTGGTGAAACATTTTCCATTGAAACAAAAACCTCCTTCAGCACAACCTTCTGGGGAACAGCCCAGTCTCAATGACTTTTGCACTTAAAATAATATGCAGAAAACACTTCCAGTTGACCTTTTCATTCTGCCCATTAAAAGAGAGACAAAGGTTCTTTTTTGCTGTTTTTTTTTTTTTTGAAACAACTTCCTTGAAATGTAAGTTGGGGCACAGCTGCAGCTTTCCCAGAACACCTCAAATGCTGAGGAAAAAAAAAGGTTTGATTGAGCTGAAATTCTTGTTTTCATATTGCCTTCAAAATCTACATATCACATCTGATTTTGAGGGTGAAGAAAGCTTCAGTCTCTATGAGTTCTCTGTCCCCCCTCCAGCTATGTTGCCAGAGAGCCATCTTTTATTTGAGGGAGGTCCTGACTTTTGTATTCAGAGAGCATCTGTTTCTCCTTCTTGAGCTAAAACTATGAGGGCACTGAGCTCGTGGGACCTGAGCTGGGACCTGTCCCACTTATGTCCTTCAGCTTTTGGTCTTGGCTCATGAATCAATGAAGATAATTCCTGTCAAGCCTCCTTGGCTGGGCAGAGATGAATCCAAGCTGAAGTTTTCTTCTGCTGCTTCCAAAGGACAGAGATGAGTGGCACTGCACGCTGTTCCTTTCCAGAGCAGCATGCCTACTTGTCTCCTGCCAGATAGTTTTAAACCTAAACAAAGCAAAAGCCACTGAGCAGCTACATGTCCCCACTGTGGGGACAGACCATTGTCATTCACTTGGATCACGAGTCCTCTTGGTCAGGCTCAGGGATGTGCAGAGCTTAGCCTGTGCTCTCAACCACACATTTCTGGCCACGAGGTTTTAATGAACACAATGAACCCAAATAATTTCTGCTGATACAGGAAGAGCCATCCACAAGTGGGCAGCCAGGAGAGGGCTGTGTGTGGGGCAGAGCACAGTGATGCCACCACTCTCTTCACAATCCCCAAATCCATTTTGTGACTCTGGGTGAGCAGTGTTTGTTAGTTTTACCTCCTGCCTGGCACTGCTTGGAATTCCTTGTTGCTGGCAGGCGACCAGAACAGTTAATGGGCTCCAGCCTGCCTGGCTGGAACAAGGCTGGGAAATTACAGGGACCTGGTGGCAGTCCAACCCCACCAGCTGCTCTATGGCTTGTTAGACACGAGCTGACTTCCACCAGGGTGTCCAGAGTCCAGCAGCAGCTCTGGTCTAAATGGTTTTATAAAACAAGCCTATGCATTGGTGAAGTCACATCCCATCCTGCCCTTTGGGATACAACAGGATTGACCCAAGAGCAGCAGAAATCAGCTCAAAGACAGCCCAGCTGCCCATAGGAATGTTCCTTGAAGAGCTCCCAGTGGACAAAGGACCCCCCTGACCATGCCCTCAGTGGACACCAGACAGCCCTTGGCCAGTGAGGCACAGGGATGTCTCACTCATCACTTCACACAATCACAGAATATCAAGGATTGGGAGGGACCTCAAGAGATCATCCAGTCCAACCCCCTACTGGAACAGGAACACCTAGATCAGGTCATACAAGAAGGCATCCGGTTGGGGTTTGAATGTCTCCAGAGAAGGAGACTCCACACCCTCTCTGAGCACTTTGAATTATTCCCACCCTGTCTCCCCATTCCCGCAGCAGTTTGGGGGCTCCTTACCTGGCCTCAGGTCCAGCTGTATTTTCTGGGGGCTCATCTGGGTGGTGGTGGAGCCCCCTGAGCCCTTGTCACTGAGGGGTCTGTTCTCCAGGATGGTGACACTGCTGGTGGGGAACTCGATGAAGTCACGTGCACAGCCATTCTTCAGGAGGTTGTGCAGCAGGTCACAGTGAGGGGATGCCTGTGGGAAGTCCTGCAAGAGAAGGACACAGTCAGGAGCCAGCTCTCTCCAGGAACTCGAGGAGGAGGAGAAAAGCCCCCCTTTTGCTTGGAGAGCTCCTGCTTTATCCTACTTAACACAAGACCAAGATAAAAGGATTTTGGGGGGTACGGGGTCCCTGCTCAAGGGAGGTGGCAGACAGAGGGGATAAATGATCAGCAAAATCCTTCTGGGCTTTAGAGTAGGTTTTGGTCTGTTGTGTTCCACAGCAAAGGAAAGGAAGCCATGCCAAGAGGAAGTGATGGATAATATCCCTGACAAACCCCCTCCTGACCCCAGGCTGGAGCCTCAGGTTTGTTTTTTGGCAAAGCTAAAAGAAAAGCCTGTCTAAGATATGTGATGGAAGGACTAGAAATAATGGATGTAAATTGGAAGAGGGTAGATTCAGGCTGGATATAAGAAATAAATTCTTTACAGTGAGGATGTTGAGACACTGGAAGAGGTTGCCCAGAGAGGCTGTGGATGTCCCTTCAATCCCTGGAGGTGTTTAAGGCCAGGCTGGATGAGGCACTGGGCAACCAGATCTTGTGAGAGATGTCCCTGCCTATGGCAGGGGGGTTGCAACTGGATGATCTTTAAGGTCCCTTCCAACTTTAATTATTCTATAATTCTATGTGTGATGACCAGAAGAAGATGAGGTGAGATGTGAACATGGCAGGCTCAGGGTGAGGGGCAGATTCTGGGACATTTTGTGATTATTTTCTAAACTTTGGCAAAGGGCAAACTATTTTTCCCCTCCCATGTTCTCAACATGTGCCCTTAGAAATTGCCCTGTGAGCAAGAAAACAGCCCTGTGGGTGAGCCATTGCATGGACTGGCCTCAGTTCCTGTCCAAGAAGGGTTCAGTCCTATCTTCAGCTCTGCAGCTTCCTGCTGGATGGAGTCAATGGGGGAAAAGAGCCAAAAAAGGAGTAAAAGACCAAAAAGGCTCCAGGGCTGTGGGAGAAACCATCAAGGGCTTGTCAGGGGCAGGAAGCAAAAAGTGTGGTGTCATGGTGGGGCTCTGGCCCCATCCCTCCTTTCCTAGAAAGCTCCTTCCCCCTTATCACTGTGTCTCCAGAAGGGCTTCCAGCATTTTAGTTTCTCATGAGGACAAAAGGGAGAAGAATTTCTTTTCTAACCCAATGCTGCCAGGATCTGCTGCCACGTGTTCCCAACCAGGCAGCAACCACTTTTCCTCTCCCAAGGGTTTCTACATCTCCCTCCTACAGCACAGATCTTTCCTCATTCATAGTCTAACAGTGATGACCAGCTCAGCCTTTCCTTGCAGTAGGGGGAGGTGGCTCAAGTCCTTGTGGGGCTGATTCAGCTCCTGGAAAGCTGGATCCCAACACCACAGAAGTTCCCCATCAGAGATACTGTCTCCCACTCGTTCAGGCTGGCTGAGCCCAGGAAGAAATTTCTGCTCTTTAAGCAAACAAGTAGAAAAAAGGTAAATGGTGTCAAAAGGCCTTTGCTGGCTCACAGCCCTCTGGAAAGAGTGGCCAAGCAATAGCCAAAAAATACATCAGCAGGCGTGTTCCTCCACACCATGGCCTCCAGCTCACACCCTCCCTGCCTGGACAGCACACTGTCAGTGAAAAGGACAAGTCATCCCTCAAAATTAGCTCCCTCACACACACACACCCTGCAGGCTCACGCCACGGGGCTCCTCACTGCAGTCAGAGCTGCCTGTTTAGGTCAGTTGCCATCAGTCATTCCTGTTCCAGGCAGGGAAATTCACTGGGAAAAGCAGGCTGTACTCATGGGAGAAACCTGGAGATCGCCCAGAACCTCAACAGCCATTGAGCGCCTTATGGGATCAGCAGCATCACTCCTGCTGCAAGATCCCCACGGAGAAGTTATTTAACCCCAGGTTTGCATCCTTCCATTGCCCTTGAGCCCTGGATGTTATGATTGATTCAGAACTCACATGAGCCTCCCCAGCAATGAAACCACTGCCAAAGCCAAAGGGGAAAAGTCATTATGCTATCCAAGGGGTATGTGGCTGTGGAGACCCTCTGCAGATTAAGCTAAAACCTTCTAGCAACTTCTCCAAACCTTGGTCCCGCCTTGAGGTCTCCAAGGGAACCAGAGTGGGTGAGACCCAGCCTTGAGTTCATGTTTCCTCCAAAGGAACCAGAGTGGGTGAGACCCTGGCAGATCTTTCATAATAAAGGGATTTTAGAGCTACATTAAGGCTTAGCTGTTTCGTTTTTTTTCCAAAAGGAGAAGAGAGTGGATGGATACACATCTCTTTGTGGGTGAGTGAGGTCAAGGTTTCTGCAAAACTTAAAAAAAACTTCATTCTCCTTTGCGTCAGCACTCAGTGGGGTCAGTGATTACCAGGAACCACACTGAAACCCTCCTCCTGTCCAAAGCCATGATGGAGCAGGAGTCACTGATAACCCCTGGCTCCTCAGAAAGTCAGAGTGGGGTGGGAAAGGGCTACAGTGGGAGCAGAAGCAAAACAAACAAGGGCACTGTCCCTTTAAACAAGGGGGGGGGTGTACAGTATCAGAGACCTCACCCACCCCAGGGAAATTAAACAAACCCACAGGAAAAAAAAAGCCTCATTTGCTAAATTAAGGCAATGTGGTCCAGATGTTGGAGGCAGAGTTGCTGAGCAGAGCTCACACAGCCCCGGTCTCCAGGGGCTGGTTGCTGGCAGCAGGATGGCTCCCTCACTGCTTGTCACGTCTGTCCATGAGCATAGCCTAGAGCAGCACTGGAAATATTTCCTTTTTTGGAAGCCTTTGCTGATGTGGAGAATTAAAAAAAAGAAAAAACCTCATCACAGCCCCCACTGCAGTGTCAAGACACCAGCCCAGCCCAGGATGAGTGAGTGGTTGGGAAGGAGTGAGGCACTTTTCATCTCCATTCGAAGCTCAGTCACTCCTTTGGAGGAGATAAGCACCAGCATCTTTAATCACATCAGGTTCCCTGCAGTATCTGATGGGCACAGCAAGTAGGGACCTCCAGGTACCTCCAGGTACACCCTGACCCCAAAGCATTGGACCATGTGGTGAACCAGAGCAGCATTTTCCAGTTTTGATTACTCTTCCCCCTTTCCTTGCAGTAGTCCCAGTGGGCACCCCAGGAACAACTGGATGAAGGAGGGATGAAGATGCAGAAAGCAAGAAAAGCCTTTCCAGAAGGGAAACTGCTCTAGGCTTTGAAATCCTGAAAGATGTTTCGTCACCTCTCCCCATCCCAGCCTCACCTCCCCTTGTCTCTGCCCTGGGGTGTTGGGAAACTCCCTCCTCTTCCACCTGGACTAATCAAATGTTCCAGGCTCTCACCCACCCCAACAGAGTGGTTTCAAAGCCACAACTGAGCTCTCACATTCCCTTTAGCTCAGTAACCAAAACCAGGCACTCTGTCATTCTTCCCCCTTCTTTCTTATGAAGAAAAAAAAAGAAGATTTAAAACCCAAACCCTAACTTCTAATCAGTATTTTTTTTCTTCCTCTTATCAGGTCCCCTTCCCTTTTCAGCCCTTCCAGCAATTCAACTCAATTTTACAATGGGTTTTCAAGAAGAAAAGCTGACTTTTCAAATGTACATCTTGTGAGAAACACCAAAATTGCCCAGCCAGCTCCACATGGCTCCTGCTGACACACTCAGATAAGGGACAAATTTTAAGAACAAGTCAGGAAGGGCCAGCCTAAACCCCATTGTGCACTTCTCCAGCTGTGGTCAGAGCCAGATGCCTCTGAGGAATGTGTGGGAATAGATAGAGATGAAGTTTGTGGCTTTAACACAGGGACCAGCATCTATCCCACAGTCCAAAGGCCCATCCCATCCCCTGTTCTGCTTAGGGATGTGTTTCAGCCCTGCTTGAACTCCCCCAGCTCTTACCTCCTCGGAGCACCATGCACAGAGTGGGCTGACAGCCAGGCACTGCTTGCAGGAGTTCACCCCACGGGTGGTGCAGATGTTACCCCCTGAAACAGCAAAAAGCAGTGGTTATAAACCTCAGCACCCCAAACCTACATGTGTGCTGAAGTCTCTCCATGCTCAGCCAGCTCAGCCAGCAGCTTGAGCAGCAGACACATCCCACCAGGGCTCTGTCTCTAACCTCTACACAGCCCCAAAACCCAAGAGTTGCCTCCCTGTCCCAGCCTGGTACAGGTTTGGTTTTATCCTGCCCAGCACTGAAAATCATTTCCAGAGGGACCTTGACAGG
>VZTY01023430.1:34149-44672 GCA_013400935.1 Turnix velox | reverse complement strand
AAAAAAAAAAAAGGACCAGACAACATGCATGATTTCCCTTTGCAGTATACATTAAAATGTGTTGATCTGCTTGCTGTTTTTAATTTAGATATATCAAAAAGGGCTCTGGCAAGGCATGCTGCAAAAACAGGTTTCTTTCTTACTGGTTTTTTTCTTGATGGAGATAATTTTCATGCTTGTTTTTTTATCCTCCTGTTTTGTTTATTTTAACATTTACCCAGAGCGAGATGTAAATAGCTTATAATAGAATAAATACAATTCAGTAACAATATTAAAATATTGTTAATGTATTTCTTTGCAGATCATGAACTGTCATCTCCACTTAACCTATTTACTCAGCTACTTCTTTTCCAGTGGAAGTACATTTATTCAGTGAATACCTAAGTGACAACACCACAGCAGTAAAATGGGTGGAAACACTGACACAGCTTCAATGAAGCAGTCAGATCTCTGAGTCAGATCTTGGCACACAAAAGCATCCTGCAGCCTTTTGGTCCCTCAGTTCTTCAGCAGAACGAGTCTGCCTCTAAGATGCAGCTTTACCAGGGCATCGGAGTTAAATTCCTTTCAAGTAAGATAAATTACCTACAATATCCTGTGTCCAAGTCCTAATAGAGCCACTAGATTATGGTAGTGCTGTTCATTATTAGAAGTTATCCGCTGTCAAGGAAAACATAATTAGTTTCCCCTATTAATAATCCCAAAATGCACTTGAGCAATGACTGGTCTTCTGGAGTGCAGGAGTCAGTCTTTAAGAGGGAGTGAGCAGTAAAAGCAAGGCAAAAGGCACATGTGCCTCTCAGCCTGGATGTTTTTTCCAGCTCTATCAGTTGTTCTATTAAAAGATATGTTTTCCATGCAAGTCTTGTGTACATCTTCTGATGATCACTTGCAGTAATTTGGATGGTAATTATTCTGGTCTGTGAAAGGGACTCAATTTGACAAACACAAGTTACATGAAGGGGAGATCCAGAACTAATTTTTATGCCACCAGAGAGAACAACTCTAACTCTCAGGAAAAGCATTTTTCTCTTTTTAACAGCTCCACCATCATTTCTTCCCTCATCATCTTTTCTCTGCCTCCTGAGCCACTCAAAGAATCACAGGGAGTGGAAGGATGGGATTTGAGACAGAGCTCAGCTGTTGGTTGTATATTAAAAGATCCCTTTGATTAATTAGACTGGGAGCCATCCTATCTATAGAGCTGTTCATCTCCCAGCTTTTAAACCCTTATTAAAAATTTCTGACACATTTAGAAGAAGCCTACTGGTGCTGAGCACATAACATGCCTGCCAAATTCATTCATTGTCTATCAGAAGAAACACAGTAAAAAAATCATTACTGATCAAAAAGTGAGAAATGCAAAAGAAATGGACCTATTCCCATGGCCTTGTGGGTCAGGACGGATACATTCAAACTGCCTTTGCTAGCCTGCAATCAGAAAAATACCAGCGTGGGCAGGAGGAACAACAAAAAAAAGAAACAATGTGTAACAACACCCCAAACATTCCCACAGACTGAAAAGCTAAGAGGATTCAAGGACAGACAGCAATTTCATGTCAAAGATAACTCCTGCATTGCTGAAAAGACTCAGCTTCATTATGGATGGAGTACACGTGCCCACAGTACCTTAGCAGCTGACTGATTTAAATCTTGCCTTCCAGATTTTGGATTTTTCTTTAATGATCTTTGATTTGTTGTCTCACACAAAACAATCTATATGAAGATGATGCCCTCTCCTCCTAACAACATCCCAGCATGAACACACTGGTCTGCTAATAAGGCTGGAAGTGAAAATGTCAGAATTACTCATTGCACAGTGAAGTTATTAGGTTTGAAGCAAAGAGTTAACAATGGCTGAACAGATGGTTTTAAATTGGGACGATCTGCTGAATGCAGGAAGGGCGTTTCAGAAAGGACAAACAGGCAAAAAATAATTCTTCACTGAAAATGAGAGGTAATGCAATATCAGGATCTTCTAATATTCCCAGAGAAAAGACAGAAAACTGGGAAACAGAGAAGAATGAATGAGCCTAATACTGGACAATGATTTGAGTTTAGAAAAGAATAATAATAAAAAATGATACTTGGGTTTTTAAGATGTATGAGCAAATGAACAGAGTAAGACAAGGAGGTAACAGACTGCTTTTGAGGTATAAATGTTTCTGTCACTAGGACTTCCCCCTCATAAATCAAGGGAATTCAGAAAATTTAAAATAAAAAAGGATTCTGGGGAAAACTGTTGTATGGAGACAAACTAAGATCTAGGGATGGGCAATTTGGAGGAGCAGAATAGCCCATCAAGCACTGACTACAGAAGTTAACAACTTACCATAGGCTATTGTGTATGAAGATAAAAATTCACCATGATTCCTCTCAGTACAACTAAAAGCAGGGCTGCAAGAGTCATTTTTGTATGACTTCATCTGGGGTTCAAGTAAAGCTTAACAGATCCTTATCAACTGGTGCCTTGATAATTCATCTCTTGACAGAAGTACCACAAGAACTTGATATATTGCATGAGGCAGGATAAGTAAAACATACTGGCAAAGAAATAAATACACTTGCTCCCTGCAGTGCACGAATTATCTTTTGTAGAAAATCAGCCTGTAAACTAAATGCCTTCCCCTTCATCTGGGTGCTAAGAACACAAATCAGATTTAAGCCTATCATGTACAGCAGAAACATTTAAATCTTTCTAGTCTAATGCTGTATTAAATCTGCCTGCTGGAGAATTCTTAAATAAGCAGAGTTTGGCACTACTGTAGTGACTCAAAAATACAAAAGCTAAGTTTCACTGAAAGTTTGATATTCAAATATCCAATCCTGTTGTTTACACTCAAGTAATTTTATTTCTTGACTGAGCACAGAACTCTGTCAGTGACAAGATGATACAACAGAAAATACATCCCACTCTCCATATATTTAACACCCTCCACAATTCAGTGTAGTTAATCTGTGGAGTACTGGGGCATTGATGAAATGCATCTACACCCATATGACCACTGGGACATCACTCTAGGAAGATTTATTCCAGTGGAATACCATCATTCTGCTCATTGACCACTTCTCTACTTAAAGGTAAAATATCTGGAAATCTATTTGACAAAGAGAACATCTCAAGTCACGGTCAGCTACTAAAAGCCTAATCATTCAACCAAACCAATTCCCCTACCTGAGAATTTATTCACAAACAGATCAGATCACAGGAACTGGTCTAGGAGAGTTAATTTAACAAAAACATGGAGAAGCAAGTGTTTGAACAGTGTTAACATCTACAAATAAGCAGTACTTTTGAGAAGCAGATCTAACAACTATTCTAATTATAAATCAAACAACGCTGCTATTTGACATCACCTTGCAGTAGTGGAATGTGTGAATTTAACAACTGTCACCACAAGGCTATTGAAACCATCACTTCTCATGGTACAAGGTCTGACTTAGGTATAAACAGCCCAATTCTGCAACTCTCAGCCATCTACTCCCAGCCCCAGCACGGAACAGCCAATGCAATTATGTTTGATGTGCTTGCTTTTCCAGCTGAGATGTCACCCCAACACACATTTCTACTCTGCAGGACACAGCTGCATTTGTTCTATTATTCAGCCTTGTCCTTTGAACCATGGCTGTCCTGCCTGGCACAAACAGCTCTCCAGCCATCATGGAGTTTAATCTAGTACCTGAGCCAGGCTATTTATAGATAAGACAAATACTCAGCTGATTTTTGTCATTGCTACAGGATGTTATACCCTGCAGTTTATGTATTTCCTTAGCAGGTACAACACTGTCTTGGCTGTTCTGCTGAAGAACCCCAGTAGTTTTTGCATGTGTTGTCAATACATGCATTCACATACAAGGTAACACCCAAACCTAAAGCCACATCTGATTGCCCAGGTTTAAGTCAGAAGAAAATCATAGAATCATAGAATAGTTTGGGTTGGAAGGGACCTTAAAGATCATCGAGTTCCAAACCCCCTGCCATAGGCAGGGACACCTCCCACTACATCAGACTGCTCAGTGCCTTGTCCAGCCTGGTCTTGAACACCTCCAGAGAGGGGGCATCCACAACTTCTCTGGGCAACCTGTTCACCACCCTCACTGTAAAGAATTTCCTTCTTATGAACTGAAAATATCAGTGCTGTGTATTACAGGTATTGCTGCAAAACTAAAAAATATATTCTCAATTATTTCACAGCTTGTGGAAATACATCAAAGAACAAAACATCTTCAGCAGACAAAGATTTCACTACATTTTGAAATCATTTCCATTTTGCTTTCAAGTAAGAAAATCTGCATAAGTGATTTGCTTCTGTAAAGCAATATTATTGGGAAACATCTTGCAACAGGAATCTCTGGAGTCTTAGATTCACCTGTTCAATTGAATCACTCCCCAGAACTCATTTAACGTGTATGTCATCTTAAATCAGCCAAATAACCAATCTTAGAAGAAAAGTTTAATGTGAGAGTTATTCCAATATGCCTACATCTAAATGGTTATTTGACTTTGCATCAGTAATCAGGCATCTGTATTCCTGCAGAACTGCCTAATCAGTCCTTAACACAATTTTGTCACTGAAAAAGAAGGAATGAAAACAGACAATTTCATTTTTTTAAAAGTTACATCAGAAGAGCACTAAGGCTGTGCCTTAACAGCATCATTCTAGAAATATGCAATTAAAATGTTCCTCATGTGGCACCCTTACTAATACACAGAAATGTCACTGCCAGGGTAGCAAAACTAGAGCTCTGTGACCACATCTAGCCTGTAAGCAAAGATGTAAGGTTACAGAGTCAGCAGAATGGCAGAAACCTGCATCAGAACTGAATGAAACAAGTGACAATTTGTTAGTCATTCTTTTAACTCTTCTTTTATTTAAGGACAATAAATTTTTAACATAATATCGGATGGGAGGACTAGAATCAATGGATATAAATTAGAGGGAGATAGATTTAGACTAGACATAAGAAAGAAATTCTTTACAGTGAGGGTGGTGAAACACTGGAACAGGTTGCCCAGGGAGGTTGTGGATGCCCCCTCTCTGGAGGTGTTCAAGCCCAGGCTGGACAGGGCACTGAGCAGCCTGATCTAGTGGGAGGTGTCCCTGCCTATGGCAGGGGGGTTGGGACTCGATGATCTTTAAGGTCCCTTCCAACCCAAACTATTCTATGATTCTATGTACATTTATCAAGCAAAGCTTGATAAAAACTACTGTCAGACTGTAAGCAAAGGATCCCTAATAGTATTTTGACCACAGACAAAATACCACAGTTTCATTATTAGTACTTCTGAAACATTTCACATTTTAACTCATTCACTAGTTCAAGTTTCCATGCATGAACAAGTTTTAAGTATATCCAGCACCCCTCAACCTGTGTAGTAAAGCTAATGGTAACCATGAACCCTGTAAGATAGAATGGGCAAAGAATAGACAAATTTATAAGGTGCTAAGAATCAGCATTCTTTTTTTCTTATCCCTCTCCTCTCTCTGTTCTGAAAATTTATTTAGTTTTCCCCTAAGATCTACAGACAGAATCTGAACTGAATTTCCAGTCTGCTTCAAGTGTCCAGTTAACACCAGTGGTAAAATATAGAAATAAATGGTTCTTCCCTTCTAATGCTCTGTACTTAGTGTCTGCTTTTACAATCAAATTAACCCACAGCAGTTAATATCTAACTTAAAGACCATTGCAATGAAATGCCCTTAAAAACAATTTTAACCACAAGAATCATAAAACTGAGAAGTGAAGCTTGGTTATTTGTAACATGCATCAGCTGTGTGGAGGTACCATTCATTTGTACAGCTCTTTGGACATATAAATCACTGGAGAAATGTTAATTATTGCTAAGACCTCATCTCTTCTGCCTATCATCAGGCCAATTGCTGGAGAGGAAATTCTCATCTCAATGTAGGTGGACCTACAAGCATGATTTTAATTTGTATCAGTATGCTTTGTGCACCTATAAATATATGAATATATCCAGCACTATGCTTTAATAAAAGCTGCATAAATTAATTAAAAATTACTTAGATGAAAGCTGACTGCATTACAGTAAGGTAAGGTTTTAAACTGTCTGAGGCAAAACAAAAGATGTTATAAATTACAGAGCCATCACTTCTTCAAAATGCCATCTCAATTATGGAATTATTTCAGCTCACGTTAAATGACACATTTCTCTTAATGAACTACCAGTCTCTGTTCATGTTAATGTCTTCCTCTGCATATCAATATTTCTGTTCTGAATGAATTCTTCAATCCACACATTTTTCTAGTCACCCTTTAATTTCCACATATCTGATTATTTCCTGTGTAAAATAAATCTGCATAACACATCTGCATAACTTATTTCCCGTGTACAACAAACCTGCATGACTATTAACACGTTAATGAAATCAAAATTATTTTTAAATTTTGCATAATTTTCTCACTACATAATAGATTATGTCCTCTTATATCAGGAAATATTAAACAAATCAAATACATCTATAGCTTCAAACACATGAATGACTCTTTTTTGTGTGGATCCCAGTTTTCCATAGTTTTTGTGCAATTATCACATTAACATCCTGGTTGACACTTCGGTGGGGAATACAAGACAACAAAACAAATCATGACTAATAACACAAGATGGCAGCCAGCTCTGAGCTAGCTGAGGCACACTTGACAGCTAAATCCCATGTTTCTCTTAAGTAAAAAACATTGAAACAGATTTTTCATCATACTTCATTTAATGGTGTCATAATCAACTTCCTTTATTGCCCTTAATGGGTAATTTAAGATGCTTTCCTCCTATTTAGAGGCTCAGCATAACTCTGTCTTGTAGCTACAGGAAACTGGATTGAACCCTAAATAATCTGAGATGTGTTAAATGGGGGTCTCATTTAGTGGGTCACACCAATCTCCAACTCCTTAATGTTTGGTTTTTGGGGTTTTTTTTCATTACTTTTAAAAACTTCCATTTCAGCCAATAACTCTGCACAGTGATTCTCAGTGGGAAAAGTTTTAAGTCAGAGCCATCTACTGATATAGTTAAAGAATTTTAATTTCCAGTACAAAAAGCAGTCAATGCAAACTGACATGGAGAAAATTTCAAAGTGCAGCTCTAAACTGTATTGATTCTTGGTAGAGAGAAATTAAAGTCTTAGTTGAAAACAGAATCTCACAGTTTTTACAAATTGCTGCCTCCAGACAGTCAACCCTGTGTCAAATCTACTCTTTCCCCATGGGCCTCATGAAATCCAGTTTCTGTCCACAAGGTATTCTTACTGCATCAACTCTCACAAGGGTAATTTTTAATTTAGATTTACACAATACCCCAGTAAAATCATCACATCAATGAAGCAAATTAGATAGAGCTACTTGTCAACACATTCTCCTGTATCTTCACCTCTAAAGAGAGAAAAGATTGGGAGGTCCCCTCTCTATCTGCCAGTTCCACTCCTACTCTGCTCCCTTTCCCTGCATCTAGAAAGCAAAGGAGAATGGAAGGGCTTTTTCCCACTGCCTTGGTGGTGTGTAACAGAGGGTACACCAGGACAACTGCTCACAGTCAGCTCTGCTGTTCCAGCCCTCCAGCTGAGTTGCCACCGTGAACAGCATCATCAGCTGGAAATCACTGTATTTACAGCTAATTGCAGAAATAACTGTTTCATAAAGAGCTCTGAGCTAACTCACATCAGAGCAGTTTGGGTTTCACTTCCTGGGTTCCCAAGCTACAACATTGTCACTGAAGTCATCTTTATGTCTCCATATTTAACACAAATAGAGCTCTTGGGGAAAACCCCATTGCTGACCTTTCTGAGGGTTATGAGAACAAATTCCTCAGCTTTCAAAGGCTGTTATCTAAGGGGACCAGGCTGCACCTGGGGAAACAGCAACTTCTCACAGGAATATGGGAGAGAAATGCTCCTTTCTTTCTCTGTTCAATCCAGAGAGAGTGTTAGAGGGGTGTGTGGACCTACACTTGGAGAAACTGGTTCCCTTTATGAGCAATAGCCTCCTGATAGCAAAAATCCAGACAGCTTCCACTATTCACTCCTACAACCCTGACTAGCCCTGCAGCTGAGGCAAGCAGGAGTCTGCTGTGGGTCACCAGTCTTGGAGGTGACCCAGGCAGCTCCTACAGCTCATCCTGAACACCAGGTGGCCACCATGCCATGCCCTGCTGCCTCCTCAGGCTTGCTTGAGGCCAGGAAGAGCAAAGGCAGCCAGCCTAAATAACCAGAGATGCTCTTAGAGGAGTTTTGTAAACAATTTCATCTGGCATCACTGACAATATAAAGTCCCAGCTCTCTAGGCACCTTGACTACTCCTTGCGCTGCCATCTTCAAGAACTGATAGTCTGTGGAGCATTTCCACAGAAAAACACAGTGGTTATCATGCAAAGCCATCTTTTATGCCACCTTTCATTTGAATCTAACCATTCCATAAGAAGAATTTCTTATATATTTTAATTTCCTCCATAATTTTAATTAGATTGAAAAAAGAATGCAGGAATGGAGTTCAAGGACTATTTTTCATAGCAGCAATTATTCAATCTGTAGTCTCCCCTATTATATCTTCTCAAGAAAAGCATTTTTTATAGCTCATCCATTTTTAATTTGATAAATCCTCTATGTTCTGTTCTTCCTTTTCATTTGACTGCTGAGTCTTCTCATAAATGTTCATTTCCTAGCAGCTACAGCACAATGAAGAGAAAAGCAAGCCTCTGCTCAGAACAAAGACACTCCCACACAGTGGAGTATCTGTGTCTGGGAGTTGTGCTGTAGAAAAAACACATGCCCACGGTTATTCAAAGATTCAGCCACAGTGCAATGCCCTGGCAGGCATGAATAGCCTTTCTTCTACCTTGTTTATTCAAGAACTAAGATCTACTACAACCCACCTCTAAGTATTCAATATCCTACACTGAGGAGATTAAATAAGCTCGATACTGAATGAAAAACTTCAGGTTTTGTTGATTTTTTTTTTGTAAACTTATGAAACCAAAATCTGAAAGTTTTATCCTCAGAGACTGAAAGGTCATTGCTTGAGGATTTTATATTTACTGTGCCAGCAAAGTCAATCATATCTCTGGCAAAAACTGATTTCTTGATAGGTTCTCTCCCATCTTGAGTACACTTGGAAACAAAACACCCATCTCTCCGATTTCCATACTGCTCCTCATGTAACTAATCAAAAATACAGTCTAAACTGACTTCCTAGCCAAGTGTATTGTAGTCACTCGTGGGAAACAAATATAAAGAGGACTGTATTTTACATCTTAAGAAGTGCCTTTCATACTGGGAAGGTGGAATTTGGACTATAGTAACACAGCATTCATGTGAGTAAATGCACAGAGAGCACATGGGTATGGGCTCCTTTCTCATGCCTCCAGTCAAAGAGGTCATGGCCCTTTGGACTTTAACCTCATCACTTCTAATTTTTCATCTTGCTTCTCAGAAGAGAAATTTAACCCATTTGGTCTTCAATTTTATGAGTTCATGAGCCATGAAAGAAAACAGAGCTTTTTAAAAATGGATGTATATGATGTTTCTTCAGTGTGTAAGAGTAGATTATGCAGATGTTTCTGTTAGGTCAGGACAAATTTACAAGTGAAAAAAATTCCTCCCCACAATATTACATATTCCTATGTCTACGACTGAGTATTTTTAGCTGTATTTATGCAGTATCCCAAAATAGCACACCACAGTCGTCCCCAAATTTCCACCAACACAAAGGTGGGGAAATCCTGCCTTTGGTACTGGGATATTGAGCTTGTATGAGACAGGAACTTCACCAGAAGTTGTCACATTTCCTACTACAACAGGGCAAAACCAAATGTTATACCCTTTCCTTTGCTCAGAGGCAGAATCAGGCATCACAACTAGAGAGAGGTCAACCTACACCTGAGCTGGACACTTTGCTATCAGTTCATACCTCCAGCAAGGCATTTAACAGTGCAGCTCAAAGTTCAGGGTTTTTGATTTCTTAAAATCACAGCTGAAAATCTGCAGCCTCACTCTCCCAAGACACCAAAGCCATAAAACTTCAGCAAATATCCCCCATTCCCTCTCCCCCAGCCCCTACAAACCCCCCCCTGCATCATATGAAACATTTTTCACACATAAAAGTGGGTAAGATGATTTACTACCAAAGCTAGAGTACCATCATCACCATTTCTTGAAGAACTAAATATTTGGGGGAATTTGTCAGTCAGACAAGTTCATGGTATTTTATATATAAATGATACAACAAAGCTAGTCACCTCAAACAGCACACCTCTTTTAACAGAGGACTAACTCATACCTCAAAAAAAAAAACAAACCCAAAAAATACTTATTAGGAAGATTTATTTAATGTATTTAAGTGATGAAATATCTCTCCTAAAACGGAAGGTGCAGGAATTCTTTTCTGAAAGAATGTTTGTAAACTTCAAGTATTTTCCAGGAGAAAATTGTATGTAAAACTAGACAATTTTGCTCTGTAACAATACTATCTCTTTAATTGCCTCTGCAGTCTAAAGGCAAATCTGGTGGGCTGTG
>VZTY01023430.1:0-31205 GCA_013400935.1 Turnix velox | reverse complement strand
AGGCACATTCATTTTTGTGTCCTTCAGTCTCTAAATAACCATTTTAAACAAGCACTGCACATCTCAACAATCCTAGAGCTGCTTCCATAAAGTCATTGCACTCTTTATATAATCTGTATTTCTTCTTTCTAATTTTTTTCCTTTCTTTTTAAAAATTTTGAATTATAATTCAGAGGTCTCACGGTAAATAAATCTGAAAAACTCCTAAACAGAACTGGAGTATATATATATTTGTTTTTTCACTTGCTCCCTTTTCATCAAGCATTTTGTTGACCATAATCAATTTCTTCGCTCAGGAGAAAAAATGTGCAATTATCTACAATGAAGAAGGTGTGTCTAAGGAATAGGGGTGGGGTGGGGGGGATGAGAGAAATCAATGGAACCATCTGTCTGACATTCCTACAACATTATAAGAGACTTGTAATTAACTGCTTGCCTACCAAAGTCTGCCAGCTTTAACTCCCCCGTGTCACTGATCAGAAGATTCTGTGGTTTCAGGTCCCTGTGCAAAATGTAACGCTGGTGGATGTAAGACAGTCCTCGCAGCAACTGAAATAAAAATAACTGAAAAAGAGGGGGACAAAAAATGACCTCTGTTAATATTTTGCATATAACCACAGGTGATTTCTTCACAGTATGCAGGGTGCTTGCATATTGTGCTAACATTCTGTCAGAATTCCTCCCAGGCTGCTATTAATTCCCACCCAAATTTAACACAACATAATTTCCATCTAAAAAAAAAATATGTATTTTGCAAAGACTAACCCCAGTCTCTGAGTGCTACTATATCATAGATTCACTCTGCCTGCTTTAAGAAGAACAGGAGCATACAACCATGTGCAGAAGGGTCAATTTCTACCAAATTATAATTACATTTCATTTACCCATATGGCTTTAGAGATTAGGTGGTAGCCTGAAGACAGATGTGTATCTTCCCTAATTATAGGAAACAACAGTACAGGGTGGATAGGGATGTGGAGATAAGGCAGGGGGATGGGACACTGCAGCTAAAACAAAGAAAAAATTAATAATATAACAATAATGCCTGTATAGCCAAGGAAATCTGCAAGTGTGATAGGTCTCCTTCAAAGTTGCTTTTTTTTTTTTTATTTTACTTTTTTGTTTTATTGTTTGGGTTTTTTTAATTGGAGTTGCTTATGTATTTTTCATTAGGAAATACTAATCCTCACAGAACACAAAGGTGATTTTTGAACCTAATTCTAATAGACTTTAAGATAAATTTAGACAGGAACTTCATTCATTCCCCGTATTTCTTTTATCCCTTGGCTGGACTCTACTCCAAGCATTGTGTATTTTTGTAATTTGTACTTATGAACAAAGAGATGGATAATGAAGATCTTTTGTCCTTCTTTTTTCATCTCTTCTCCTGCATTCTTTTTGGCAACCACTGTGGAAAGTCTCTAAGTGTTACCTTCCAGGGTTTTGTCAATACAAAGGGTGAACAATCACNTTGGAATTGGTATATATTTTTCATTAGGAAATACTAATCCTCACAGAACACAAAGGTGATTTTTGAACCTAATTCTAATAGACTTTAAGATAAATTTAGACAGGAACTTCATTCATTCCCCATATTTCTTTTATCCCTTGGCTGGACTCTACCCCAAGCATTGTGTATTTTTGTAATTTGTACTTATGAACAAAGAGATGGATAATGAAGATCTTTTGTCCTTCTTTTTTCATCTCTTCTCCTGCATTCTTTTTGGCAACTACTGTGAAAGTCTCCAAGTGTTACCTTCCAGGGTTTTGTCAATAGAAAGGGTGAATCACTTCCAAGGGTTTTCTTTGCAGTTTTGAATAAATCCCTCCAAATATAAAGACCCTTCCTATTGTCTGAAATATTTTAAGAAATAATAATTTGAAAATAGAGACACAACAAGCCTTTTCAAAGGCAAACATGAAGGATTCCAGAGTGGACCCTGCTTCTCACAGCTCAGCAGCAGATGTTGGAAGATGTGGAAACCACACCAAAGATTTGGGGAAAGTCAACTCAGGCACATGAGATTTCCTAATTAACTTGCAACACAAGCTTTCTATTTAGTGGCTGCTGAAGTGAGGAGACATTCTTAAAGGGGTTACAAAATCTGATTATAGAAGAGGAATAAAGGCTGACATGAAAGAAACAGAAATGTCATGTTACTGAAGTTGAAATGAATTTAATTGCATTTCATTTTTTTCCCTGAGTGCAGGCACAATGCACTGCATGTTTAGCTATTTAGCCAGGGCACAAAGAGCCATATCAATCACCTTCTTGCTGGGGATGGGTCTAACAATGTGCTGAGGAAACACAAGAGCAAAACAGAGAAATGAAAAAACAGCAGGAAAGTCGTAAGCAAAAGGCACATTCCTTTTTCAATCATGGTTAAAATGAAACTCCTGATACACAGAAGCTACTTTAGTAAGGGCAGGAAGAAGAAACAGCTTTCACTACAGCCTTGAAATATAACCTAAATTCTATTAAATGCCATAAAAATTAGTATTTTTTTTAATAATAAGATGGAGAAAATATTCAGCTTGCTATGCTAGTCAATATTCTTTAACTTACAACTTTTTTTTTTAATATGCAAAGAAATCTCAGTTATCCTGTTATGGTACAGCATTGTAATTTTCTAACTCAAAATATATTCATTCATTTGGCTTTCATGTAAAGATTCAAATGTTTTAACACAACATACTATGAAAGATCTTGCAGCTAAACAGAATAAATATCTACTCCTGAGAACAGCTTTGGTATGTAGTTTTATTCCAAACTTGTAGATGTGCTGTACTTCCACAAAAGACAGCTAATTTACTCACAAAAACTCTATCAATTACTTCCTCCTTAGAGGGGATTGGGTTTTTTTAATTGGAGTTGCTTATGCTGAATTTGTTTCAGGGTAAACTCTAAGGTCCCTTCCAACCCAAACTATTCTATGATTCTATGGTTTTGTTCCTTTCTCTTTTTCTGTTCAACTTTCTTTTGGTTTGATAATATTAAATGAAAAGATTTAAGTGAAAACATAAGTCAAACATGTAGCAGTAGAACATTCTGCAAACCACACGTCCTTTGGGATTGTTTGGGAATTGAGAAGAAGAGGCTCTCCATTCCCAACATTCCACAAAAAGAGAAGATGAATTGGAAAGAAACATCTCTGACTCCTCAGGAAACACTTCTTCCTTCTCACTGCCAAGTTGCCTCCTTGGTCTTTGAGGAAAACCATCTCCAAGAAGCTTATTCCCCTTCAAAGCTACTTTCATTGCCTTCACAAGGACAGAAATGAATGGTAGATGAGGCACCATCACCTGTTATCCATATAGAATCATAGAATATACCTGACCTGAGATGAGCAAACCACCTAAAATGGTCACACTCCAATCTTACTTGCTCATTCCTCTGGCTTCTTCAGTTCTGATCACTGTGAAACCTCAACATGGGACTTCTGCCAGGGGTTTTGATGAACCAACTGAACTGAGAACCAGAGGACAACTCTAAAAGGAGTTGATGGTAAACTCTATCTGCATTTCAGCAAGTTGGTTGTGAGGACAGAAACAATACAGGTCCCTGGTTCTTGAGCTTTCATGTTAGTAATTTTAATTTTTGCACAGTATTTTAGATAAGGCTGTATAAATGTCAAATAACTCACAATAAATAAAATAGGACATCACTCATCTACAGTTTGTAGCTTATTAGTAAAAACTGAAATTTTGGTGACAGAAGGAAAGAATCACAAAGTGATAGAAGTCACTGTGATGTGCTGGAGAAGACAGAAAATGGGAATGGAATTTGTCTCTCAAAGTTAGGTTTTCAGCAAGGCTTAACATGAAAAGTCTCAACAGCATACATCCAGACCAAAAAAAAAGTTAATATTTGTGTTTTAGGCCTCACTTATCTAGTATAGCCATGAAAAAAGTACCTTTCTCCCCCTAACAGTTATGCTGAGGGAGGAGACATCCACAACCTCTCTGTGCAACCTGTTCTAGGGTCTCACCACCCTCATGGTAAAGAATTCCTTACTTATATCCTTCTATTATCCCTGATAACACAAATGCCTGTGCCTGCTGTGGGCACCATGAACTCATCTGGATTACCCTTGTGTGTATTCAGCATCAATCAATATCATATTTATTCTTAATAGTCCATAAAATCCCAAAACACTAGTAAAATAAATTCAGCCTGGGACACTTCATCTCATGCTTGCAACCAGTGGACTTGTTTGTACCATCCAGAGAGAACTGCAGGGCTTTTGTGAATTACTGACTATTTACAAAGGCAAAAGGGAATAAATCCCCAAAGTAAAATCTCTCAGCCTTGGAGTTAAAAGAAACTGGACACAGCAAAACATTTGGGTTTACCAGACTGTTTGGGAGTTTTAGATCTACTTGCATAAAACTAATAACATTAGAAAAAACTACCTGGTAATATGGCATTAGAAGAGAGGACTTCTGCTGGCACATGAAAAGCTCATCAAGCACTATTTATCTCTCTTGGTTTGCTTTTCTTTTTACTCTTCCCAACTAGGATAACATCCATGAGATAAAACACAACTTTGCTACCAAAGTCCTGGGGAAATACTGAACTTTTTAGGTTGAAGTTTTGTCAGATGAAGAAAATCCAAGAACAAAGCACTGACTTGAGATAAATATGCATCCCTAGGAATAAAGAATCCTATCCAAATTAAAAAATTTGAGCCATTGGAACCAGCATGATTTCTGTTATCATAATAAACTTTATCTCAATGTAACAAATCACATTCTCTCAAGGAGAATTTTATAATAATTCATTCCAGAATGTATTTATAAAGGTTTCTAATTTGTTCCTGCATTTGTTGCACAAGAGTCCAACCACAGACAACATCACACAGAAATGGATGGGAATATCATCACTTGAAAGGTACAGATTTTAGCATGGCAAAGTAAAGAGACTGGAAAGTGTTCATTTGCCAACTTCTCTTTGATGTTCTTTTAATCATTTTTTTGTCCCCTCTGGTTACAACTACAGTCATTTGCAATGAGGAAGGTGTGCTTAATTAACTGAGCATAAAGACACTCTCTTTATGATCCATTATGGTCATCTTTCATATTTTTTTCTCCTGAATGACAAAAGCAAAAATTAATTCAATTCAATGAAATCTCCTTTCCTAACTTTCATCAATTTAATTCCATGCTGACCAAGGTTAAGGTGGCAATTGGAGCCTCACCAATTTTAAAGGCACTGGGGTAAAGTGTTTCCATCATCCCTACAATATTTATATGGGGTTTTGCCATATGTGAACCATATGGATCATACAGACAATAAACTACACACACAAGTTATGAAAGTGACATTCTGCTAGCAGGAATTTGAATACATTGATAAAGACTCTGCATTTACTGTTCAAAGGTTGTGCATATTATCAAACCATTACTTTAAGTGACAAGACTGACAAAGTGAAATGCCAATGCCATATTTAATGTCTGATAACTAAAAGTCTCATTTAAATAATCAATTCTCAATGCCACGTATAAAAGATGACTTTAATTTGGCATAACATTATTCTGCCTGCTGTACACCTGCTTGTTCACTGAGTGAGGAATGAATTATAGCAACTTCTCAACCACATTACACAGCATTGCTTCCTCCTTAGTCTGTTGAAATACATCTTTAATTCACCTCTACATCAGCAGCAGCACTAATTTCAGTGAGGAGGAGATTTCAAAAGCATGACATTAGTTACATTTGCTTCTAATAATGAGCTCCAAATTAAAAGGACTGGTACAGTTAGTAATCACTTTAAAAGAGTGTTTTCTCCAAACACCAGTGCATGGATGTGGTAGGTGATAAAAGACAGGAAAATTCATCACAGCTGGACACACTATCATGGTTTAGTTGCCCATTTCCTGTGTAGCTGAGTCTATGCCAGTCAACCTTTTGGTCAGACACCTCTAGTTACACAACACTCACATGCCATGGGTTCCCTTATATCATATAATCACAAGTTTGTTACAGGTGATTCAACACCTGTCTCCCACCAAAGGGACCACAAACCTCTGGTCCAGACTTTTACACAATCACATGATGGAAAGAAAACAGAAGCACAACAGGAGGCCTACATTAATAAACACATCTGTAACTAAAATACAAAGCTTTTTTATCATATTTTTCATATGCTATACTTTATTAGCAAGCATCTGGTTTTATATCTTGCTAAAAATGAATTAAGCTGCTGCTAAGCATATATGCAATATTCTGCCTCTGCCAAAGTTCAAGCAGCTGCTTGTAACCTCATGTGTATGGGATACAGGAGCTGTCTAATCCTTCTGTGCTCTGTCTGCTTCTCTATCTTTGTACTTCAGCTTATTCTAAAGCTGTAATAAGCTCAAGGATAAATATTTATGTTTACTAAAGACACCAAATGAGAACTACCCTATGGCTTTGACTCAGATTATTGATTCATTAGTTGCCAAAATTATTCATCTCACAAAAAACAGATTCAACTTTAGAAATTGCAACCATTAGTTAATGACAATGCTGTCAGTACCCCAGTATGAGAAGAATAAATTCATATCACAAGGGATTAAGTGTCAGAGACTTCTGATAACACCAAATAACATTCACTGTATTCACTGCAATTCATCTTGTTAAGAAGGTGAATAATAGAAGTTTGGTTTAGTAAATATAAATTCTTTGGAGAGTTTAAAACCTGGTTTTATTTGTAAGGCTTGTGTCTCCATGCATTAATTACAAATTCTGAAATTATTAAGTCTGAACATATATGCAATACTAAAAATTCTAATCCTAACATTTTAGGAAGCAACATTTTCTCTTTGCTTAAGCATATTTTCTCAGGACTCTTCCAACTCCCAACTGAAACATTCTTCTTTATAATTCCAAATACTTATATTCAAAATATTTAAGTGACAGCAAATAGCCTGCTTGAAACCACAAAGAAAGGCAATGTCAAACACAGTGCCCAAAGGGACAGCAATATGTGCGTCCATCAAAGTAATTTGGATCCTATTCTGCTTATGATTCTCCATCTGAAAGCAAGCCTAAGGGAACACACACTGTCTTTAGCTTGTAAATACAGAGAAAATGCAGAAATAATTAAGCTGAAGATGTTCTATAGAAACCAAAACACAAGCAAATAATGGCCTTGCTTCTGCATTCCTAGAAAGTACTGCTCTACAGCAGCTGATGTATAACATTCTTTGGAAAAAGAAAGATGTGTGATTATGTGGTTTTGTATTTCTAACAGCTGGCAACAAACCAGAAAAGAATATCCATCAGTAGGCAATACCTTCCTCAAAAATAAAATTAAAACTCAGGAGGTCTTTTGTCATACTGGGAGAGCATCAAATGCCTTAATCACACAGCTCAGCCCCAGAGAGCCCAGACTCATTTATTGCTACTGGAATGCAATTGCTCAACTGGAAGTTTTTTAAACTGGATTTAGGGATCACATAACCAGTGATTCTGAACAAACACTGTCTAAAAGTCCTCCTAAAATTCCTGGAGGACCTCTAGCAAGAACAGGCTAGCAGGGAGAGAAGGCTAATTAACATGCCTTGGCTCACCCTTAAAAATCAGCTGCAGCTCCAGAGAGACAACTCTGTCCAGAAGCTAAAACAAAAACATCCCAGAACCACAATTACATAAGTTGACAAATTAGGTACAGCCCAACAAAGCTTCTAGATGCCATGTAGTAACCATCACAGCTCCTCTGTAAAAAAGAGCATGGAGCAAGCTTGCAAATTTGCATGCTGGTGATGATCTGGATGTTATTGGCATGTATGGGAGGACAACACCTCCTGTCCTCCCAGCTGAAAAAATCACTCAGTTGGGGCTCATCTACATAATACAACTAGTTAATGTACTACAACAATCAGTTCATAGAATCATAGAATCATAGAATAGTTTGGGTTGGAAGGGACCTTAAAGATCATCGAGTTCCAACCCCCCTGCCATAGGCAGGGACACCTCCCACTAAACCAGGCTGCCCAGTGCCCTGTCCAGCCTGGTCTTGAACACCTCCAGAGAGGGGGCATCCACAACCTCCCTGGGAAACCTGTTCCAGTATTTCACCACCCTCACTGTAAAGAATTTATTTCTTATGTCTATCCCCCTCCAATTTATATCCATTGTTTCTAGTTCTCCCATCCGATATTATGTTAAAAATTCCTTCCCTGGAAGTTCTCCCATCCGATACTTTTTAAAAATATTTTTATTTCTTAAATTGAGCAGGTCTTTTGTGTTTTTCCCAGAAAGAGGTTTTTTATTTTTTGTTCATGAACTTCTCTTTTTCAACACACTAAATACTGGAATAAAGCTCTCAGTTTGACAAGTGAAGATTTAAACAGTTCCAAAGTGGAACAACAATGGTACTGATGTCAAAGTGCAAGACAAGTGTAACAAATATCATCAGGGTGATCTACACACACACACACAACACACAGCATGTCTGACTGCCTTCCATTTGATGCTAAAACAATTTGGCTGACTTCCCAGAAAGTAACTGGATCAAGTCTCCACCAATCTATTTTGCCATCAAATCCCCCTAATAATCTCCTCCCTTCATGCACAAGTCTCAGTATCTATCTCGGAAGGAATTATTATTTTTTTTTAAAAAAAAGGTGATATCAGCTACAAAAATGCTTTGTCAAAATAAGTGAGCAAAAAGATTAGGGAAGGTTCTATGTGCTCATCTAAAAAGCAGCCAATATAACTCATTGCAGTTCCCTCAAATGCAGTGAACCTACAGTGACTTACTTCACTGCAGATGTAGTACTGACAGCCTAAAGCATGTTTACTCAGGATTTTAGAGCAGTGTTGTCTTAAGAGCAAAAGTTTGAATGGAAGGGAGGGGGCCCAACACTGTAACACTATTTACTCATATATTCTGACCCTGAATCAGTTTTACAGACTTCTCCATTTCTTTTGTGGGAGTGTTCAAATATTTGCATTTTTAATTATCTTTTAAGAAAAAACCCAACATTTTTAACTATAGTTTATATGCCAGTCAGCTTCCCTTTGGCTAATAATCAGCTTTTGTGAAAGAACTGAGTTGACATTTTACACAAAGCTCCTGTTACTGTGTTTGTTTAGAATGTGTGCTCCTTTTGACTCTTACCTTCACATTTTCTGGATGAAGCCCTCCAGGGTGTTTGTCCATGTACTGACATAAATCAGTGTGCTAAAAGAAAGGCAGATGGAAAAAAGTGTATTAATATCTGTATGACTGCAGCAATAAATATCCTTCTACTTAGGGGCAGACAGAACAAACAGAAAATAAGGGCATTTTTCAGCCACACATGCACAAACATTTATTTATACCTTTACACTATAAATTCTTTACTTGCCCAATATGAATAATCACCAAATACAAATACCTGTTTTTTCTTATTATCCTGTATATATAAAAGTAATTATTTGAATTCTAATATAATTTTCTTCCTTGTAAGGACAGCATCACCATCAAATCTGTACAGGTAATACCTAGAGGGAAGAGTAAGATTCTAAAGGGAGCACCTCAAAAGTTACTCTCATTATTCACATTAAAATATTTCTTTTTAAATATAATTGTATGGTGATTCTAGATTAGAATCACTTAATGGGTTTAGGAAATCCATGTTTGAGTGCTGAATGATACTTCCAGCACAAAAAAGAATGTGCTGTGCACACGTGCAGGTATTAATTACAGATATTTTAGAAGTTCAGTGAAAACTCAGAACTTTCATAGTCACCCACATTCCCTGGGATAAAACATCTTCAGAAAATAAGCACATTTGCACTGTGTACATTACTGTTCTTTTTTATCCATAATTATTTATTGATTTTACTTTGGAAACATTATTTTCTCTGAATCCTCCTCTTTCACTCCTTCACTTTCCCACCAGTCAGCAGAATGCTTTCACAGCATGTTGCTTCTCTGATTTGCTTGCACAACTCAGCTTCTGGAATTATGTTCAGAATAAACAAAGAAAAATATGCAGCAGATTAACCACCAAACACTAAGACACTGACTCTGCCTTCCACATCTGGCTTCTCAACACATCTGGCAGAAGTCATCCAGCATTCCTTGAAAAGCTTCTTGGCAATACCTGCCCACAATATATGGCCCAACTAAATACAGATAGTTTTCAAAAATGAGAGTTTTGGACAAAAGATGTCTTTGACAAAGCAGAAAGATTTCTATGTGCAGCATTTCCAAGTCTAGGAGCCAATTTCTAGTCCTCCTGTGCAGAGTTTCATGAATTCATAGGAGAGTTCACATCTTTCATGACACAAAACCTGAGCCAGCCATAACTGTTCTAAGGAATTTTTAATTCTGATGTCATATACTATGAAAATATAGTGTGCATCATGTAGAATGAGAATTGGAGTGATAGAAGATGCAGTAGTTAATCAGATTTTTTCAGGCATTCTTATTGCTTGCCCCAAAACAAATAGTGTAAGCATTACCAAGGGCAGAAGACACACTTAAACAGGCAAAGCACACTAAAGACAACACAAGAGAGCTTCTCCTAGACCCCAGGCTACAGCAAGCAACACTTCAGTTAACAGTTAATACATCAGTGAATGCATTTAAAAAGAAAATTTAAAAAATATACCTCTCCCAGTGAATAGTTGCTGCCTGTAAAGTGCATTTTCCATCAAGCCTATCTTTAGCTGAAGGACTTATTTCCAGTTTCTGTAAAATCTTTAACCACTTCATATTCATATTCCTCTCCTATTTCTCCACATCAGCTTTCTGGGACTACTTCAACAAGTCATGTCAAAAATGAGCCAGCTATCCTTCAGAATGCAACAGCACAGACTGCATGTATCTACCTAAAATTCAACACAAGCAGCAATATCTACAGAATCCTGAAATTTTACACAGTCAATGGTGCATCAGCTTTTCAGTATCNCAGGTTTCAATGAGTTTTAAGTGAGTCTAAGGCTTTTATGCTGTACAGGAATAATTTCAATCTGAAGTACATGAAGCAGGGTGATTTGTGTTCACCAAATGTCCATTCAGACAGTACACAGAAGTGGAAAGCCTTTTCTGTTCACACCTTTTGAGATTTTGCCCTTGTAAAACTAAGTTAGGGTCCTTCTTCCAAAATCAAGTAAAAATTACAGTATCAACTGGAAAAGTAGTTTATAAATTACAGTACATCTTGCCTCACTTAAAACAACAAGAAGAAAGAAGAAGGTAGCAGTAAAGAAAAGGCAGCATCAGCTGCTCCTCCTCTTTTCCCAAGATAGGGACTCCATGCACATTGAATTTTAAATATTAGTAGAGCCAAGCAAGCTGACAGAGCTGCAGGGACAGCTATTTCTAAACCTGTTTTCCCTTTTGGCAGCCAAGTGCTTGCTCCAGTTCTCTTGTGCTCAATTGACATTGAAGAGAATATGAATGCAAGTTTCAGGAAAGCATGAAAAAAAGAAAACAAAGAGCAAACTGGATAAAAGTAGTTTTGTAACAGTATTCCACGAAATTGATACCATATAGGTGAACAGATTCTTTCACTTCATGCTTTATTTTGTGGTAAAAGGCAACACACTTTCTGGAACAGAGGCTACATGCCATGCTCTGGGACTAGGGTCTTTGCTGTGGTTGCCACCAAAATATATATCCTAAAAAAAGCCAAGATACATTTATAGATTAGAAATAACATAAAATTATGCTGAAATAATGTAGGAAAATAACTTTTACAGAAATTTTTTTACTGCTTCAGAGGAAGATGATACCCCACAGGGATGCAGGATACATGGGGAATGTATTGCAGAGATTTGCAGGTAATTGCAAATATCCATCACACACATTCTGATCCCAGGTGGACCTGGCTAGACCAATTCTGCTTCAAGCTAATTTTTAACAGCTCTATCAGCCATCCTGTTAGTCCCCAACACACATAAATCACCACAAGTAATCCCAGGGTGACAGAACATATGATATTCTATCTTGAGTTCCAAATCCCACTCATTCCTGCTCTCACAAGCCACCAGTTTACTCACACCCATAAGTAAGGAATTCTGAATGTTTTCCTCCCTACAATGAAGATGGGTATCACAACTCTTACAGAAACATGAAAATAAGCGAGTTACTTATCCAATCTATCTGAATAGAAATTCACCACGTTGTACAAAGATTAAGCAAAATCAAGCTTGGGTTAAGGAACAGGAAAAAACCCAACAGGTTACCAAGAAAAAAAGAAAATGCACACTTGCTCAGATTCTCTTTGTGGTTTTTCACTCACTTCTCCCCATGCCATCAGCTACCATGACAATACCACTAAAGGTTTCATTTACTTTATGAAATATTGTCTCCAGGATCACATGAAGAAATCAATTGGGGTTTTGCTTTAAACTTTTGTCAGTGTGTAAGTGTGTGAAGGTCATTTCTATTCAGCAAGACACTGTTTTGTGCTAGCAGACGTGTGTGCATACAGTGCACTGGCATCTGCTGAAGGGAAAGGAATGCATGAATGATATTTATCCAGCTGAAGCAAGGTTTATATACATTCCATCCTACTTCTGAAAGAGAAAATATGCAAACAGGAAAAAAAATGAGGCAAACCTCGATTGTTCAGACTCCTCCTCTTGAGGAAAGAATTCTAATTATGAATAGATGAGTAAACCACAAGCAATGAGTGTCCTCAGATAAGCTCTGTGCTTTGCTTTAACATCAGCTATTTTGCTCAACAATCTTGTTCAGAAATCAGAGACTCTGCTACAAACACAAACGTGTTCAGACAAAGGGCAGGAAGTCTCCTTTCAAAGGCAGGGCCGGTGACATGAAATGAGCTCCACTTTGTCAGCCCTTTTTCTATGATAATAACACGACTGTCATTCTCTTCTAATTAAATTAGTCACCTCTACTTCCCGTGCAATACATTCTCCTTCCCTCCTCTTCCTCAGCCATGATAAATCTCCCTGTGACTTCGCTGTCCCATAATTCTGCTTAATTGGTTTCAGCTGTCATTTTTTGAAGCTGAAATGTATGGAGAGCCCGGGGCTTGTGAATGGAACAGGAAGCATTTCCAACCACATTCCCATCATGTAAAACCAGCAGTGTGAAAGGAACCCTTCCATTAAAACAAAAACTGGGAGTATTTGTCTGGGGGCGATGCCATCCCGCAGCAGACAGATTGTGCAGCTCCACTCAGGCAGCCAGGCTGTTGGGAGCCATTCTTCTCCCTTCAAAGCAGAGCAGGCATTATTTATGCCCTAGCAGTTTTACTCACTGAAATACTTTCCTCTTTTGTCACCAACAAATTGTCAAACCGATAATATAATTTACCAATAAAAGCAGAGGCGGGAGGGATATTTGAAGTGACAGGAGAACAAAGAAAAGTTAATTCTATTTAAATGGCATGTATCCTCCAACCTAAGCACTCTGTAGAATACTGCACCATGCTTTCAACTAATTTAATGTTTCTGGTATTGTCAAAAATGTCATAGACTCTCATTTTCAAGTATTTCCATGGCTTTCTAGAATTTAATCTTTTTTCTCTACAGTATCAGCCATGCTAACAAAACTGGCACTGTATGCACACACATCTGCTAACACAAAACAGTGTCTTGCTGAATAGAAATGACCTCCACACACTTATACACTGAAAAAGTTTAAAGCAAAACCCCAATTGGTTTCTTCATGTGATCCTGGAGACAATATTTCATAAAGTAAATGAAACCTTTAGTGGTATTGTCATGGTAGCTGATGGCATGGGGAGAAGTGAGTGAAAAATATTAGAGATAGCTGCCAGCTATCTCTGGATGACACCTAAGCAACTTCCAGCAAAACAGCAGAAGGCAACAGCACCAGCTGGGCTGAGCAGCAGGGGAAAGATATATATTAGGGATTCCAAAAAGAAAAAAAAAAAAAAAAAAAAATGACCCCACAAGATATCTTTAATGAGAACAATTTTGCTAACAGATGTTTCCAGAGCCTTGGAATTCTCTCACACTGTCAACAAAGACAAGTATTCTTCAAGATACATGAGCAATACTGTGGAGAAAAGGAGGTTGGGTAGTGGGGGAGTACATTACAAATACACAAACCTTCCTGAAAAGCCCAGAGACAAAAGGGAATGCATAGTTTTCTGATTTTTGGTTGCTATGAGAAAATATGTGTTTATTTATTGATACAAAGTCTCTGTTCATTGCCTACAGAACAATGTGGTCTGTGGCTCTGATGAGAGAGACACACACTGCTATGGAAAGAATTGCTCAATGGACTAAGAGATCTTCAAGAAAAAGTTTTCTACAGATGCCAATTTATCCTCATTCTCCATCCAGCTTAATGTTTTGTTTTCTAAGTAAATTTGGTTAAGAGTGAATAAATAATAAATGCTAATCATTAAATGGTGCAAAGCACACTGTTACAGAACACATTAGTAAATTACAGAGTGAACAGACATACAGATACACACAGCCTCACAATCTGCTGCATTGTAAATCCTGATTAATCTCATTAATACATCCATTCATGTGTGTGAACTCTCCAACCTTTGTGAGATCCTGCAAAGTCAGGCTGATGAAGCAAACTGACTAACATCTTTGCTCCTCCCTCAAGACTTCTGTTAACTTACTAGCCTAGCAGGGGTATTTGTATTTAAATTGAAAATATAATTTTTCATTCCTTCTTTCCTGCTGATTCCTGTGTCTGGCAAAGCCTTTACCTCTTGGTAGAGCAGAAAGCAATTTCCTTCTGAAATCGCTTCTGAATCTCATCCTCCCACAGCTGACTTTGTCTGCATTTCCAGCCCATACTTGGACATCAACAACTCTTCTCTCTGACCTGCTCATTAAAACTTGAAGAATAAGGCTTTCCCCAGAGCAGTATTCCCCCACTGCCTCTTCTCAACTGCAGATTTCCTTTCTATTTCCTCTGTCATCTTTTTGACTGCAATTGAATTAGTGTGAGATGGGGCATTCCTGGGGCATGAGGCAGGGGTTTAAGCAGCAGGGGAAAAGCTCCTCCTCCGGTTGATACAAACAGAAACTACTCAATGCAACTGCTCCCCATGCTGGGAAAACTCAACAGCTCAACTCCTTCCCAGAGCAGATGAAGCACACTCAGAGCAAGAAGGGGGATGTGCCAAGAGTGTGCCAGGAGTCAGATGACATGTTACAGAGCTTCATTAGCCTTCAGTCCTTGGTTATTGTGTCTGGACACACACCTTCACCACATAAAGGAATAAAATTCCTCATTATTTCATCTCACATCAAAATGAGATAAGTTTCACTCACAATCAAGGATTAGAAGACTCCTCCTTTCTTCTAATACCCTGTTTCTCTAGATATTAAGCATGGCTGAAGGCTCCTAGTGATCAGAGATCTGATCTGATTCTACTCTACTGATTTTTCCCCACCCTCATCCACTAAAATAATGCAGCACGTTTTTTCTGTTTTCAAAAAAGAAAAAATTTCCTCCTACCTTTAATTTCAATGTGTTTCCTATGAAAGTAAATGAAATCACAAAGCAAATAATAGTAAATGAAATCATAAAACAAATAATAGCATTTGAGCCAAATTACCAAACTATGTCCAAAGTTGTAAGAAACTCAGAATTTTCACTGTAAAAATTTTTGATCCTTCTAGGTCATAAGTGTTGACCATTTCCTTGCCTAACACTTTTCTATGATGTCCCAAAACAGACTCAAAACACCACGCTCTGAAACTTCATCTCTCTACAACTCTAAAGTGCAATGAACAACATACATCCCAGTTTCCAATTATTATTATGAATTCTGGAAGAAATGGAAGGAAAATGTAACTAATGAACTTTATTAAGCCAACTCTTTGTATAACAACCTGTTTTGGGTGCTGTAATGAAGCAATGAGAATTAAACTTTCTCCTTCAATGGAAAGTAATTTTTAAGAAGAAAACAAAACACACAAAGATTAAACTAGGTTTTAAGGTAATTGAAAATGTTTGGGTTTAAATGACACTATTAGATTAGTCTGGAGCTTTTTCACAGTTCAGACAGAAATAATATTGCTCATTACTCATACTTCCAAATATAAGTGCAGTGATTCTTGTTTCAAATATAGTTCATAAATATTGAAAGCATGATGTAAAGCACTGCTTTACAAGCTCAATTTTATGTGCCAGGAGTAGGACAAGTTGCTGGTTCACTTATTGATGATAATATACTTACATAATTACACATGATACTAAAAATCTCATTATCATTCTACCAAGCCTGTAGCAACAGCATTACCTTTCAGCTATTAAACATTTCTAAATACAGTCATCTTCCTTTTAAACAAACAATTGAAGAAATAAATGGCAGCATCTAATAATCATTTTAGAGCCAACAGATGTTTGGAGTTCTCTCAATACATCTGAGCTCTCACCTGGAACATTCATCATTCCCCTGAGCAAAGCTGGCCCTACCAGGGACACTTGTACTACAGCAGAAAACACAAAATTGCATAAACTGACACCTAAACAGAGCCTGGAGATGAGGGGAACAAAACTTCTGTGAATAGTCACACTCCTCCATTGGACTGGAAAGCTAAAATTACTTTTTTTTGGCAAGTCACTGCAGTAGCACATCTCAGATAACTGTATGGAAACCATTTCTTCTACTATCCATAGACAAAGACTATCAGTCAGTCAGGTTTTATAGAGGTGATTCTGAGCAGTTCATCCTCAAAACTCCTCAGATATCAATTCACAGTCATTGAGTGATAAAACTGAGTCCTCAGCTCCCTTTTTGGTATACTTCCATGACCAGCAAATCTGATGTAAGAGTTACCCAAAGCACACAAAGCAATTAGGCTCTACTTACATTGTACTGCTTACACCAAACCATTTTCAACCAAGTTATTTCACTGAGAAGGACTAAGTCCCCCCCCTCTTCTCCACAGAAATTACAACTTCACCTTAGCCAAATTGTTTACACAGAGAATAAACTTCTCCTGGTCTTCAGCTGTCAGATAGAATTTTTAAAGATTGACTTTTCTTGCTTCTGGGGACCACCAAGGTTAAAGTTAAAAAGCTCTGTCATGTTTTCATCTGACAGAGTTCCATACTAAAAAAAAAATCTGAATTTGAGGTACCAAGATAATTTAATCACTGCCAAGCTGTCTTTCTGAGGTTACTCCTTATTCAGCTTTTAACTTATTACTCCAATGCATTTAGCAATGAACGGTGCTACACGAAATTAAATTTCTTTCTACTCTTTCAGGGTCAACTCTGAAAGCAGACACTTCTGATAACCACAGACACTTCATCAGTATTTATTTCCCAATGGAATGGTTACCAACATAATGACCCAAAGTTCCCATGTTTTGAGAACTCTTGGATCATTAGCTGTTCATCACTAATTTAATCATGACATCTTGCTCAAATGGCTTTTGCTATGTTTGAAATGGGCACCAGTGATTAATTACAATAGTACCACTTCTATTGTGTCACTTTGAAGTAAATTAAATTCAATCCCTTTTAGATGTGCTAGAATAGCCATTCAGAAACATATGCTAGTGTGTAATTTTAATTGCATTAATATTACCACTGATTTCAGTAGAAATTACTCACGTTATTGAGCTAAACCATGTACAGGTACAACAAAAACCAAAACAGGTATTGCAGGTAACAATTACACAGTCAGATTGCATAGTCAACTAGCCAATATTTGTAGATTCAAATGGGCAACTGTAATTTTTGCTTCTGTACATTCACATTACACACTGAATGAGGGCTTTCTGACAAATAGAACAAAAAAGGCCATTGCAATCATGCAATTAAAACTTGTAATATGCAGACTCACAGGAATTCCACTGAGGTTACATGGGCATTGCCAAGCAGTAAGCTTTATAGCATCAGCTACTTAATCAGTCTATAGAACTTAACAATGAAAACAGACTTTTGTTAAGCAATCCTGTCATCTCAAGTATCTCAAATACTACTTGGAATGGCTGCTAGAAACCCTTTCCAAATGAAGTAATGAAAAAAGTTTCAGTAGCTATCAAACACCATGAAAATAAAAGCTACTGTTAATCCCAACTGGATCCTGCTGAAAACCAAACAGCTTGAATCCAGAACTAGTGGCTGCATGAAGCTGAGTCTGTATCCATGTTTATCACTGACAGCAACAAGATGTAACATGTGGGGAGCCAAGAGTCTGTAAACATTACTACTGAATAGAAAATCCAGAAATTTGACATCAGTATAATAGGTAAAAACACCTATTTTAAGAGAGAAACATACAAAATATGTCTCATGTCTCAATTAGTTGTGATGAATACAGCTAATGCTGATAAAAGGTACTGCAAAATTCATGTACTTATGCAAGTAAGCATAACTGTTAAATAAAATTAACTATCAAGGCTTTTCTGGTGCTAATTCAGTGTATAAGTCAGGAACAAAAGAATCATCAACTTTAAGGAAATGAATTAAATTTTCAATTCCCATATCTAAGATTTAAAAAAAAAAAAGTCTCCTGAGTACAACCACTGTGCAAGCTCCTGCAGCTCAATACCCACCCACATTATTAAACTGCAGCACTTGTATGTGGGTAGACAAGGTGAATGCTTCTCAACACAACATGCTGTGTGCACTGTCATGTCAAAATTAAGGCATTCTCCCAAGAAACACACAAAAGAACCCCATCTGTCTTGGGTAGGGATGCACCAAGAATAAAACTAGTAATCACTGTACTTTGTAAATGTAGTGTCTTCCTGACTACAACACAATAACAGCTATTACACTGAAAATCTAAATTTCTTTAAACTCATTTGTTTCTTTTAAATTGCATGTTCTCGGACCCATTTGTGAAAGCTGGAAGGTTAATTATGGTAGCACATGGCATAATTCCAAAGCTAAATACTGAAGCAGTTCTGCACAAATGCCATATGTTTATCTTAGCAAAAGTAAAAAAGATTAATTAGGAGTTCAAGCTGAAGACTCTGGAAAGTAATACTCTGAGTATAATTATATCACGACACTGTGTACTGTATAAACTGCAATTCTAGTTAGCAGGTAAAGCATTAGTCATAGCAAAAAAATAGCAATGCTAAATTCTAAATTGCATGCACCACACTTCTTTTTTACTGCCATTGCTTGCAGGAAGTCACTATGCACAAACCAGTTACAACAAAAGCCATTTAAACTTGTTATATGCTTTTGATTAAGCATTTTGGTCTTATTCTCACCTGTTTTAAAGCTACCCAATCATGTCAGTAAAGAAAAGTCTCTAACAAACAAACTATAACTAGGAAGCAGAGTAAGGAACCAGTTTTGAAAAGTCAAATGAACAGCATAAGGTCCTTCAAGAGTTTCAGTGGCCATTTCTACATCTCTAGATTTCATCCAGCCTTCACTTTTAGCTCATTTCTCTACAAACTATCTTCTATTCTAGCCTTCACCCTCCTGAAGAAATTACCAGGCTCTTCTAGCCTTATCACCAATGGTAAAAGGAGCTCTTCCATCAAATTGAATACACTCTGGATCACGTCTCAAAAATGACTTTACTCACCACATATTCAAACACAAGTGTCAGGGTCTCCTTGGTGTGAATGATATCGTGAAGCAGCACAATGTTGGCATGTTTCAGTCCTTTCAAAAGAGAAGCTGAAAAGCAAAACACACAGGTTATCTTCAAAAGGATACTATTATTTTATACTGATTGGTGGTATTTTTAGCAACTCGGGTTATTTTTTCATGTCTGAGTTTCAAAACATGACAAAGAGTTGCACTTTATTATGTTATTTGTCAGTAAGTTCCACAAGTTCCTGCTTTGCCACTCAGCATTACTTTCTCCACCTTGCTGGTCATACTCAACCTTACTTTGAGGCCAAACCAAACTGTGGTTAGAGTAAATTTCCTCACACAAACTCCTCAAAGTGTATCAATCATTCACATCTCATCAACCAGACACCAGCAAATTTTGGCTTCTACACTCAAAGACAATTTTTCATCTCAGATAAAAGTGTGTTGCTTCACTGCACAGTTGTCACAGGAACTTCATTCTAGAATTTGGAGAATTTTTTGGAGTAAAAACTCAGAGAGATGTGGAAATGTTGGGGTATTTTAAAGGAGAACAATGAACAATTGCTACTATAAAAAGGCAATAATCAGATAATCAGGACAACTGTTCCTAAATGATATCTTTTATGAGAAACAAGAACTTTTAACCTCAGGAAGCCCTGAGCAGAGTTCACCAGCAGTAACTGAGCTTTTACCTGCTCACCCTTCAAACCTTGTCAAATGGCCATACATGCAGAGAGACTGGGAACATAAAACTTTGCCCCCAGCAGAGCCTACATCAAACTGGAACAGTATTTATGACCTCTGTCAGCTTTTGGTGTTCAGATCAGCACCTGAGGCTTTTAATTCCTTTAGTTGGCCATGACTTTATTGCTTGAATCTGTACATGGGTCATTAAAGCTTAACCAGGACATTAAAAGCAGCCTACCCCCCAGGTCTTAACAAATACTGTCTTTCCACTTCACACCCTGGCCCCACTCTTTATCTTCTCTAATACCCAGTTCTCCCCACCTACAGCCTTAATATTCAGTATCTGCCATACATTACAAGAGCTACAAAACATCAGCTGCAGGGCAAGATTTCTGTCTTCTCTGTTAGTTCTAGTGAAATAGAGCAAATAATATAGCACAGGGGAAAAAAAAATCACCTTAATTACACAAATCACAACTGGTGAAAGTAAGAGAATTACTCTACGTGCCCTTCTATGAGGTCTCTTACCATTATTATTGTCTAACTTAATCAAAAAATTGCTTTGCTGCTTTAAAAAAGGGGGAGAATCTGAAATAGGAAAGCTGGTTCTTCTTTCACACAATACTTCAAATCCAAAAAAATAAGAACTGATGATGCTTGGTGGCATGTTTTCCAGAAACATCACCTTTTAGAACAAAAAACCAATGCACCTTCTCTTTGCTCAAAGGGGATAGAACTTTGTAGGAACTCCACCAACTCAAAGACAAAAAACAAGACATCCACATCCAAGAAAATTTTGAAAGAGTACTGGCAATCTGTCATCATCAACCTGAGAGAAGCCTGACTTCACTTTTGAAGCTGTCAGCCTGCTGTGGCTAGTAGTGTTACTTCTAGAACAAAATAATTCTCCCAGTAAATGCTATTTCCATTCAGTGACTATCACACACAGATCTCACATAGTTGCTTTTAAGATAAAAAGACTAAAATACAGCAGGAAAAGCATCACAACATCTCACAGGAGTGAGAGCAACACACTAGTACTCACAGTATCCCAGCATGGTTTCTTTTTTCCAAGCAAAATTATATAATGCTGGTTCAAAACTGCTGCCACGCTTTTTTTATCCTTGTTTTTTAATCTAAGATAAACAGATGGCAGCATTTTCAATTCATTTCCCCAAAGAGTTTTGATGAAGTACAGCCCCAAATGATGCTAAAACACAGGGTTTTTTTAAAATCACAACATATAAAATATTATATGCATTTGAATGGGCAGGTGCTTGTTCTGTTCCATGGGTTTGCACATTCCATTACAGCAAATTTTAGCAGTAAAAAACAGGGCAGAGGAATCAGTGACATACTTCAATAATTAATGACATCCAAGATGGTTCTTTCTGTGACTTGTGTAGAAGTTCATGACCTGAGCCATTAAAATCACCAATACTCAGCACTTCTCCATCAAGGGCTAATAAGCATATTTGCATACCTAAAGAAAACACATTGTATTTGCTTGAATAACCATCACAGATTTCTCCTCCAACAAGAGGATGCTCTCATCTATTATGAGCTCCTGGCTTGCTGCCTGAATTGCTCGTGTTGGTCAAGGAGCTTTTTGCTGTTCCCAGATGAGCTGGGTTCTAAAGTATGCTCACTCCACAAGCCAGATGGACTGCAGCCAACTTTTCCCCAAAACCTGAGCAGCATCAGTAAGTCAGTGCTTTGCTCCCTTCAGGGTTTCCAGCATCAGCTCAAGACTGACACTCCGTTATGAAAGTCCTGTGACTTTCAAATCAGCCCTGAATTTATCTCCAGAAGGCTTGGAGAGTTCTGAAAAAGGCTATTCCCACAAAATATCGTTTCACAGCTTTGTGTCAAAATCAACAATAGCAAATACTGCTGTCAAATCCCAGGTCACACGCAGGAAGAACTTTTCACTAGCAAAGATGGTACTTTTGGACATGGCAAGTACATTAAGCTTGAACATTAACTACCCACCACACCCTACCACAATTCATTCAGTCTTGCAATTGCTGACTATCCTCTTCCTCTCACTTTGTGAAAAATCACAGCTCTCCAGTGTGGCCCTGGATAAAATAATCACATCCATGTTTTCCAAATTGTATTTCAGTGACCAGGAAGCTTTTCTCAGCAGTAAAAGAAGAATTAAGCCTCACAGTGCTCATTTTCACCCCAACTGCTATTGATTCTCTCTCATATTTCTCACTATATGCAAAGCCTGTGATATTCCTGTTATTAGTTTTTTTAATAGATCTAAGAAAATGCCTGCATTGCTCTATATATAGTAGTTGAGGTGTCTACCATGCACCAGGGCTACCCAATCCTGATGCTACTCCTCACATGCTGTGCTCATCCCTTCTTACTCCCTCCCTCTAGGAGGACATCTCTGCTTGGGAGTTTTTACTCTTAAAGAGAGTACATCACAGCAGTTTGCACCCATCTAATATTGCAAACATGCACCTTTTGCTGCCCTGTTTAATCTCTGAGACACCAAAGCATGGGTATTCTTAGTCAGTAACACAAATTAGTGAAAGCAAGTAATTTTCTGTACTCCAGAGCCAAACAACTTATCTGTAAAATTCTGTGCT
The DNA here is from genome assembly GCA_013400935.1 of Turnix velox. NCBI lineage: Eukaryota > Metazoa > Chordata > Aves > Charadriiformes > Turnicidae > Turnix > Turnix velox. Next base: position 8,449 of record VZTY01023430.1, on the reverse strand, counting down.
TGTCACACTCTGCAGACACAAGGGTGCTCTTTGAAAGAGTGCCAACTTCCTCTCATAAACGGTTGGGTTCAGCCTCCCAGCTCTCCTGGAAGGGCATTATTAGTGAGAAAACATTCATGGGTTTTTTTTCCCCCCCCATCAAACACTCAAATATGTCTTCCTGGCTACACAAACTGCAGAGGTTCTTCGTCCCTCCCCAGCAACTTGTTTCTATCTACACATCTTTTTAAAATTTGGCCTGGGAGCATAATGTCCCTTCTGCTTCTCATCCACTTCCCCCACACAGCAGGACTATCTGCCTGCAAAATGTTACTTAAAATTCTAGCACAGGGACAGGAATTGAGTGCTGTGCTGGTTCTGCAGTAATAAATATGCAGAGATTTCCTCCTCAGAAATGCAGCCCCCAAATCTACACTTTGCTATTTTCCAGCTCGCCCATGGGAAATAACTTACTATGAGCAAATAACTTTGCTTTCCTACAACCCTAACACAGCAAAATTCAATTCAGGGAAAACTATACATTCTAAGCAAGACCACATTGATCACAGGTGTGCCATCTTCTCACCACAAGATGTATTTTGCAGAGGAATTGTTATTTGTAAACCCAAGGAATTGATTTTAAAGTTGCACACCTATAAATGCAGAGAATTAACACCTTCCACTCTGATCTTAGTGGACACAACACAATTTGCAGCTCTGAAAGATTTCTACAAGGAAGTTTAACAAATCTCAAAGGAATCCATGAGCTACAGCAAGAGAAAAAGCATCAAATCACTGCAATGGGCTATTATGTAGGCTTATCTCAATTACCTTCTTTACAGCCAATTCCAACCTCACAAGAGTCTCCTCTAGATTTAACAAATGGCCCTTATTCTAGTTCTCATTAAGTAAAATAGGAGAAAAAAAAAAAAAAAGACAGTCTGGCATTAAGAAACTCCAAGAAACTGCATATTGCCTCACATCACATCCTTGCAAGAAAGAATTAGCCAGCCCTTCAGCTGTGGGCTGCTTTGATGGAGGGACCACATGGATCACATTAGCAGCATCTATCTCCTCAGGCTGAGTGAAATTCAGGCCAGTACGTGCGTGGGTTGAACTTTTAGCCAAGTACTTTTTTATTTGTGAAATTTGTGCTTGCTGCTCCAATTCTTAAAGTGTAGCATGTCATTAAAGAAAAAAAATACAGAAAGAGAGAGCATGTGACAACACCTAGGAAACTTTCGAGATTCTTCTTGCTCTGAATCCCCTCAGCCAAAGTCACAAACCTGCTGAAGCTTTGCTTACTGAACTGGAACAAAGCTTTGTAGAGACTGATCAAATATGCTCCAAAAAGCACTGCAGTGTATTATTCTAACAGATATCCAGAAGACAGCAGTCAGATGAAATGAGAGTCTATTTCATTATGATTTAGCTATAAATTTATGCATTGTGTGTTGCTCCCAACGCTCTTCAGACACAAGTACAGATGGAGGTTAAAAATAATGAGATCTCATCCTATTAAAGTCAGGCACTATAATATGCTACTCCAATCCTGCAGCACCCAGTCATACCTTGCCTGCACTATTCAAGAGGGAAACTGTGTAAACCAAAAATATGTCAAGGTCTACAGAAAACAATTCTATGATGCAGGGACACGTAAAAGCAGGATTCTTTCCATTATTTTTTTATGAGCACATACCCTGACTGGAACTGGGAANAAACAATTCTATGATGCAGGGACATGTAAAAGCAGGACTCTTTCCATTATTTTTTTATGACTGGAACTGGGAGCACTTCTAATAATACAAGTGCCACTGTTTTATTAAAAGCTGCTGTTATTAGTTTTCTTATCTCACTGAATTTCAGACACAGTTTACATGTAAATAGCTATCTACCTCAGGATGAGGTCTCTGGAAGTTTTCAGTCTAAACATTTCCTCTAACTCCAAAGAAACTACCTTCAGTAATATCTTCCGTAAATTTCTCCCTTGAAAAAAAAGCAAACCTTTAAAACCTATGTTTTGGAGTAGGGACCTGAAATCTGAATATTTAAAACAGGAATACATATTACAGAATCTCCATGGAAGTCCTCTAAACCTAGTCAAGTTGTCAGCCTTCAAAATCACTTTTTTGAGTCAGAGTGAGTATCAGCAGGGATAAGAAGGAGGGAAAAGAAGCAGGAATACAAAGGGAGACAGCACTAGGGGCTGTGATTCACAGTAAAAGCTATGACAGCTGGGTAAGGAGAAAGAAAAGCCTGAGGACGACTAAACAACCTTCACAGGTGGAAAAAATGCAGGAAGCAGAAAGTGAGAGCATGTTGACAAGACAGAAAAGGATGCAGAGCCTGGGGTAGGCAAGCACTCGTGCTTAGTGGGAAGCAGAAAAGAAGCTGAGGATACGAGCACATAGTCTTCATTTATGTCTGTACCAGAACCCAAGACTCCCACAGATTACAAGCCTACTGCTTTCAGAAGGGATCAATAAAAATGCCTGGCAGTTTTCCTCATTGTCTTCCAAGTTCTACAGTCAGGAGCAACCTGTGACAGCCATCAGACAGCACTTCACATCAAGGTCTGTCCATATGAGAGCCTGCAAACTTGATCAAACACTGGCATGCAGAAACAACAGCAGATGACCATAAACTTCATAAATTTACTTTTAAATTACAGAGAAGATCAGCATTGCCAAGACACTGTCTAGACCAGCATGTGCTTATCTAAACCTTGTGGACATTGTTCAACTTTGAAATTTGCATTTTAAAGGACTAAAATTTTGCTTTAAGCAAGAGGTGCTATGTCTGATACGTTTCTTTAAAAAGCAGCTGTCCCTAGAGAAAGCCAGAAGAGAAAAGATGGCTTCAAAGGATTTCTCAGCCTCAGAGCTGACAGCTACAGCTGATAGTCACAGGGTAAAAGGAAAATTAAGTGATGCTTAGAAGAGACCTAGTTGAGGCAAGCTAGTGATTTCTGTCCTCCTAATTTTGCTGAAAACATCCCCATAATTTTCAAGTGCTGATTCACAATTACCTGTGTAGATGCATGATGCCAACCAAACCATGGATTTAAATCCATATTGGGAAGCTCTAGGAGCAACAACATAATTAAAGTACAGCCAAAAAACATGAGAAACTATATTTAAGGGCTCTGCCAATATAATCCATTAACACCACATGTGGTAACATTTTTTTTTCAATTTATTTTTTTAAAGGCCAAGCCAACAGCTTGTCTGCCTGCTACACACAGATAGAAAACACCACTTCCCAGCCCTCTTGAAAATATACTCAGTTTCTCCATCCTGTTTGATCACGCTTCAGTTCTACTTGTGATGATTTACTCTTCATTTTTCCAGATAAAATTCTTTATATGAAATCAATAGTAATTAACAATGACAGTACCAAAACTGATAGTGCTGCCCTTAAAGTACAAGTTCCTGTAAGATGACACTGTTATTACTTTGCCAAACTTTGAAAGTCTCCATCTTTCACAGTTTTTGTCTAACAGGGTTTGTTCCAGTCAAAACAGGTCAGCCTTTTCCAAGAGAGGACCAAAGAACAAATCTGCTCTTTAATGTTGGTGACCTTTTCTTCAAAGAGTTCTCAGAACACGTGTATTGAAAGGCAGCCTTCCAAAGTTACACTTCAGGTCAATGACATGTTTTTTCTCATTTCTGTGAAAAGTCTGTCCAATTTGTCAAAGCTTACATCTGGTCAATGGAAAATTGTACAATAAATCTGCAGTTTCACAGCTAAAATCTCCCAAAGAATCCATCCTCCCTCTGCACACTTGAACATTCAGATATTTGGCAGAAGTTTGAACCAAGAAGTCCAGAATACAACTTCAGTTATAAATGGTACAGTGTCATCAGTGTCAGCTTTGATCATAAAACCAAAGTTTGAGAACATAACACAACCATGAGTGCTTCAGAGCAGATCCTGAGCTTCCAGAAGACTCTGGCACACTTGTTGCTCTGTGTAAGCCTTTTCCAAGTAACTCTTGAAGCAAGTTCATCCCTTTCTATTTTGAGATACTGCAAAAGGTCAAACATTTTTAGTCTCTCCAAGTGAAGTGACAACATCATGATATGCAGGAAAACACAGCTCAGCCACTACAAAGTCCTCAGAGCCCTTTCCTAGTGATTTGCTACTCATCATCACCTCATCCCAAGTAAATTAAAGAACAACTTCAACAAACTCAACAGATTTTGTGGGCTGAGTTTTTTCTGCCAAGGGAATGCAGTCTGACCTGAAAAAGATTTCAAGATGTAGGATACAACAAGCACCCACAGACACTGATAGACAACTTTCCTCCATCAGCATGCAGTTATTTGCTGCATCATCATTTGGAACAGGAAGCTACACCTCTGAAGGAATTAAGTAAATGAGGAATACCAAAACTCTATTGCAATGCATGCCAAAAAGCCTTGGCTAAAAACCAAGAGCTGATTACTTCCCAAAGTCTAAGAGCACATTCCAGTTCAGATATGCAGACTAAAACAGTGGCAGCCAAAGTGCCAACACTCAAAAGGCTACACAACATCCCTCAATTCTCACCTCAGTTCAGGATCTCAGCCCAGAAAAACAGAACAAAAATGTTCCCAAGCAGAAAAAGGAAAGATCAGTCCATGGAACAGGAACACTGCTCATCTATTTCTAATTAGGGCTCAGCATCCCAGTGATGACAGATCCCAGACTTCAACAGGCCCATCAAAACCCCTCTCCTCCAGCTGGTTAGGATGCTTGCCTATGACAACCTGGGAACATTCAAAGCAAACAGACGACATCTCTAAAGATAAACAAACCTGGTCTAAGGCAGTAAAAGACATTCCTCTCCCAAAGTTCTCTGTGATCATTATAATCTACATGTAAAAAATTAAAAATTACCATTAATTAGAGATTGAACTATGCCTGGGTATGTTTATCTTGGAGGTATTGTTTACCTTAATGGCACAATGAGTGTTGCCCATCACTGAGACTGTGGTGGTGTCACTGCCATGAAGGGTTGTGTAATTATTTGTAGGTATTTGTCCAACAGATGGTTGGGTTTGAACAAGTGCTGCTAATAAAATCTAATCCTTTTGCACAGTTTGGCTTTCATTTAAATTGAGGAACTTTTATAAACTTGCTTACATAATCCTCAAAGATGTAGATTTATAATTCTGTCAGTGATTTTATGAGGTTAATGACCTCTTTAATTACACCAAATGAATAAGAAACTGAACTGCTTTAAATTTATGCACTTCAGCCAACTGTAAAAACAGCAAAGTCTGTAAAAGCTTTGTATGTATGAAACAGAGAAAGTCTCACTTTTCTGTGGAGAACTCCAAAGCAAGATATGGAAAAGGACATGCTCCTCTTTAAGATATGTTTTGACTTCAATATTTTGAAACTTAAAATCCTAAGAATAGAAATGGATGCAATCTCTATTCTAATTTTCAGACCTACCTTTACTCCAGAAGTACAATTTAAAGTCAGTAAACAACAAGGCATACCAGGATAAAAGCTCACACTGTGATCATGAAAGCTCAGAAACAAATATTGGCTTTATAGAAGCCCATTCTTTCAATGTGACACTCTACCTTCTTGTCCACAGCCACCAAAATTGATGGACTGCACGTTCCATTGATGGAAAGATGGGAAGGTTATTGATACAATTCGTCAGCCTCTTGGACTGTTGGCTGAAATGTGACTGAAAGCTGCTAAGGCTTAAGCCATAAACCCATTTTCCAGAGATATGTACTCTTGCAGGTTATTTAGTTTGACCTCTTCAAGAGAAGGAGTGATTTTCAAGCTCATAAATTTTTACTAGAGAGTATTTATAGAAAGATACCTGTTCTCTCACAACAACACAGCCTTAAAAGTGCCCCCAACCCTCATCCACAGTGGGTAGAGTGGGAAGTCCATTTAATCCTTAAACCAGTGAGTTAAGCAAAGGCTGCTTAACCAGGCTTTGAGCAGAGACTACACATTGCACCAAAATCTATTACTCTGCCATTAGAAAGATTTGTGTTTAATTGTGCAAGCCAGGCTGAGGTGCAGCAGCACACAGACACACAGCATCACTTGAATTTTGTTTGAGAGCCACAGCTACAATCTTTAGCTTCTCCCCTGGCATGCAAAATAAAGCATTTCTGATTATGCAAATAGTCCTCTCTGCCTTGTGAATAGGGTCTCAAGTGATTCAAATGTTAATGCTGTTAGAAATCTTGATCCAAAGCCAGTATTTCCACTCTGTCAGCTTTATAACCAAGGCTTTCTTGGAAAAAGAACTGCAAATTGAAAAATATCATGTAGGACCACAAATGCAATGAGATAAAGTGACTTGGGAAAGTGTGAGAAATTCTTTGCAGGTTTTTGTCAGTGGGCCTGTGACCTGCTGGGCTTTGCTTTGAGTCAGAAGGATCTTCAAGAACTGGCAGCTTTCTACCAGGCAGCAGAACTGAGAAAACCAGAAATGAAACAACCAAAGAAAATTTTTGTCCTGTCCAGAGTTCACCGTGCTAAATGTTTGGGAGTTGTGTCTTCCCATTTTCTTAATAAAACCTGTAAAAATCCAATGAACCTTTGCATGAAAGCATTCTTGTCAGTTAAACATGTTTGGTGAGCACTCACAACATACTTTAAATTGCTATTAAATAGGGAAGAGAAGATTTTGGAGCAGAAGTAAACTGCTCAGAGCAGGCAGCCCCAGCTGGGCCAAAAGCCAAAATCTGAAATTCCAAAAACTATGGGAAATTGCTTTATGAAGACGTGTTCAATGACACCCTGAGCAAATGGATTTGTAACCTTCTAGGGCTGGATCTAGCACAAAATCCCTTATCTAACACTTTCCATGTGATGCTCAGACAACTCCTTCAGTAGAAGTAGGGCAGAGTCTGAAAGGTCTGGCATTAATCTGACTGATAACAAGTGTAAGGAAAGGATTCCTGATGGAAAAATGATAATAAAGAAAAAGAAAAAAAACATCAAAAATCCTCAAATGTCACCCCATTCTTTTCTTGCTTGAACTGTGCCCAAGAACAAAAGGCAGAAGAAGGTCATAGCTTGCACATCAAAAGCACTCAATGAGGGTTCAGTTGATCCAGCCATGTTCCATCTCAGCAGGCTACACATCATTTACTGCAGGAGGAATGGGAGAAGGGCAGAGGGGACAGAATATTCTGTGGAACAGATTTAGCTCCATGAAGCTGGGCAATTTGGAAAGCACAAACGAAACCTGGTTGAAAATCCAACCCATGAAAAATATGTTCAGCCATAAAAACTCCAGAAATTAAAGGTAACTTTTCTATTATTAATGTTCAGTAATAACAAACACACATTTCTCCATAACAGAACTGAGTAGTTATTAAACATCCAAAACTCTTGAAAATTTCAAAAGCTGTGTTTGTAAGTAAGGTCCTAGAAATATTCTTTTGCAAATGTGCTGTGGGTTTTTGAAGCCCAACCTGTCTTAATTTGGAAATCTTGTATTCCCCTTTTATCTTGAGAAGCAAACATTTGGTTGAGGCTGCAGAACACACATAACAGAAAGAGACAAGACAGAGACATTAAAACTGCAGTTTCTTTACTTCTGAACACTTCTTGACCTTAAATATTGAGCAACAAAGTGTCCCAGAAGTTGTTGGCTTATGCATTTTATTTTTAACAGTGCTGAAAACCAAAGCTGTTATGACTAGAAGCTGCACTGGCTTTGCAGGGACTTCACAGCTAATTGAGCTGTAGCTATTCAGCCTGCAGTAGGCACCAGCTCTGCCAAAGCTGAAGGCAATGAAAAGGTTCTCCAAGCTACAGCCAAATTACTGTCCTTCTCCTCTTCTACTGCAATGTAGCTTTTGGGGAGAGTGGATTTATCCTCAGACTCTAAAAACATAAAGATACACAATCCCTGCAGTAACTGATGTGACATGCATGCTCAAAATAGTTGCATCTCCATAATCTTAAATGCAATCTCTTGAAGTTCCCTGAGGCTTGTTGAACCAGACACATATGAAGCTTTCAGGCATTTCAGTTACAGAAATTTAAATTTCTTGACTGGACTTCATCAAGGAAATGTGAAAGTCCTCTAAACTCCCATCACTCAAAAGAAAGCACTCTCAAGCTTCCCAAGCTAAAAAAGAAACAATAAACAGCATCAAAACCCCAAAAAACCCTATACATAAAGAGGAAGTGTAGGTTTGTTTTTTTTCGAAAAAGATTATTTGGCTTCCAAAAAGAAAAAATATTACTCTTTACTGGCCAACAAGGACAGGATTCCCATTGCAATTTTTACATTTACCTTCTAGCAGTAGATTAACCACCCATGACTCCTAAAACAAAAAGGAAGATATTGTTTAACTGTGCCCTTGATCTACAGCACACAACCTCCAAATGGAGTGTAGTACAATAAATAGGGGCTTATCAGCATGAGTCATCTAACTAGTGCCATGAGGTCATCTGTTGACTTACTAGTTGTCAAGATCATTAGGTCATATAT
>VZTY01023425.1:0-19078 GCA_013400935.1 Turnix velox | reverse complement strand
GGAACTCGATGATCTTTAAGGTTCCTTGCAACCCAAACTATTCTATGAATCTATGATAATTTGTATAGTAACCTCCCTTTACAGTAGAGCTCAAATGCAGACCTGCTTTGTTTTATTCAGTTGATTTAGTTCTACAAGCATCACTTTTTTTTTCCCATTAAAGAGCAAAGCCTTGTGATAGTGTGTAGTTCCTTTTTAGATAGCATTTATCCTTGTGACAGTTAAGTAAGTGTTACAGAAATTTAAAAAGATCTTTTTAGGTAGAAGAGAGGGTAGACTCTCTGAGTGGAAAAACAAATGGTTTGGGGGTAATATGTTAATATAGAATCATAGAATGCTTTGGGTTAGAGGGGACCTTAAAGATCATCTAGTTCCAACCCCCTGCTATAGATAGGGACACCTCCCACTAAACCAGGCTGCTCAGTGCCTCATCCAGACTGGCTTTAAACACCTCCAGAGAGGGGGCATCCACAACCTCTCTGGGCAACCTGTTCCAGTGTCTCACAACCCTCACCATAAAGAACTTCTTTCTTATCTCTAGCCTGAATCTCCCCTCTTCCAATTTACTATATTTTATCCACTCTTCTTACTCATTATATGTCTCAGATCAAAGACACCCTGTGCAGTGTTGCAACAATTAGTAGCTAGCAGGAGAAGTGTGTGGTAGGGTGGGGAAAAAAAAGACCTAAGTAAGAGATTATCAAAAAAGTAAAAGAGAGTTTATTTGAATGCCTGAACCTTCCAGCCCACACAACCTTCAACTGACCAATTGCATCACTGCCTTCACTGGCTAATTTGTCATTTTTTCCATGTGGATTAGCTTAGGAGGTTCCAAGGGCGCTCTCTTTTTGTGCTGGAATTCTGTGGCTTGAAAAGCAAACAAATGCCTGGTCATTCAGGAAACCTTCATGATGCAACAATGCCCGACCTGATAACCACTTTGACCTGCATGGAGATCCTTAGCAAGGAAGGCCAGGGAGAACAAAACCTGATGTGACCTCAACAAAGCTCCAATCATCTGCTTTGTGTCAATAGAAGGGCAGAAAGCAGCAAGCATGGAGCCAAGGTCAAGCTCCACAGTTAGAAGGGCAACCCTACGTGTCAATGAAGGGCTCAGCTCTACCTCCTTCTTGAAGGAGGAGGGACTGGCACACCCAGGTCAATGACTGGAGATGGATTTACTTAAGTGAGGCATTGCTGGGCCAGTACAGCAGGATAGGTGCAAGAGCACAGCGTGCACCCAGCTGGACAAAAACCCATAGCTATTTGAAGAAGTTCCTATTAAACTCTTACTTCATCCCCAGTACCGCCCTGAAGGAAGGAATGTGTTTATAGCACAAAGCTACAGGCCTGCCCACACCCTTGTCATGGGGGAAGGCACTGCCCATGGAGCGTGAAAAGAGGTCAAGCCGCAAGGTAGAACCTGCCACAGAAACTGGGAAAAATACATGCCAGCTTCAAAGCACATAAACCAAATCCTGGGCTGCATCAAGAGAAGTGTGACCAGCAGGTCAAGAGTGGTGATTTTGCCCCTCTACTAAGCTCTGGTGAGGACCCAACTGGAGCTTTGTGTCCAATTCTGGAGCCCTCAACAGAAGAAGGACACTGAGTGGGTCCAGAGGAGGGCCACTAAGATGTGAGGGCTGGAGCACCTTCTGAGGACAGGCTGAAGGAGTTGGAGTTGTTCAGCCTGGAGAAGAGCAGGCTCAGGGAGGACCTCACAGTAGCTCCTCAATACCTGAAGGGCACTACAGAAAGGCTGAGGTAGGACTTTTTAATAGGATATGTGATGGCAGGACTAGGAGTAGTGGATGCAAATTGGAAGAGGGGAGATTCAGGCTGGAGATAAGAAGGAAATTCNGGCAGGGGGTTTGGAACTAGATGACCTTTAAGGTCCTTTCCAACCCAAACCATTCTATGATTCTATAAATGCACAAACAGTCATGCCCAGAGATATCACCTGATATAGCAAAAGCCCGTAAATTGGCTCTTGGCATTATGGTGGCAGCAGAAGTTAGGTTTATCCCAACACTCAGGAGGAACACAACACTGCACTGTCCTCACAAGTGATATCTCCAGACCACCAGGATTCTGGTGGAGGCTGGTGTGCATTTGGAGATACAGAGGTCCTTCTCCAAAAACACAGAAAGCAAGACGTGTACCTGTAAGTTCAACAGAAGCAAACATCTGAGGAAGGAGTGCTCCCTCTTCCTGTACTGTCCAACCTCCATCTACTTTTCTAGTATGGTCTCCCTTGATTTCCATCATCCCTTCTCCATTACTTTCCATTTACCAGGCAGAGCTTCTCACTCTCCCTCTACTCATTCCCTCTCAAAAGCTGGCTTTGACCACTCCCACTCCAAAAACATCCCACCCTGAGCCAAATTGTTTCATCAGTATCACTCCATCTTCTTTTCATTCGGAAGTTCTTTGAACACAGCCCTTTATGGTTTCTACCTGGGGCTTCTCTCCTTGTGTGGTTCCTTCCCTTTGAAACCAAATATTTTTTTACTAGATTACTTAATAATACTTCTGTAGCTAAGAGGTACATCAGTAACCTATGATTTATTGGAAAGAATTTCGGGAATCTGTGTGCAATTTCTACATTCTAGTTGATCTTATAGAGTAGCTACAAAACTCTTGGATCCTAGTAGGTTTTATTATAAGTTTATCATAAGGTTTTATTATATTTATTTATATTTGTTCACAAAAGCTGCCTCACATCTCTCCCAGACAAACCTGGGTTGCTACCACTTTAATGTCAACCTGTTTGAAGAACTTAGGCACAATTAGTGGGATGAAGTGAGGAGGAACGAGCTGAATAACTACTCTGCATTAAATGCAGAGCAGAACAAAGGAAGCCAGGCCTTCAGGATCAGAGTGACATCGGGAATGAACAGAAAACTTGGGCAGGAGTGATAGGTTCTGCATAGTTACAGGAACTTAGCCCTAAATTAACACAAATTAAGCAAAATGCAAGGGACAGGGCATCCAAAGGTTTGAGGGTAGGAGGTAGTCTTGTTCTCTTTACATTTCTATGATTTCCTCTGTTTTTTATTCTGATCTCCTTAATTATTGCTTGAATACATCCTTCAAAGATGGATAACCCTCCCTCAGAGAAGGATAAACAAATCCTTCAGGAGTCTGGTCAATCCCTCACCCCTCAGTTCTGGGTCTTCGAGCAAACCTGAGCAATGCAGGTCATCCCCATCAGCCACTGAAATTCTACTGTGACTTGAGGGAACCATTTTCCAGACCCTAAGAGGTTGTAGAAGCATCTGTGTTTAGAGTCAAACTCAAAAGGCACAAGATAAACAAGAAAGAATTCTTTCACTGCGCTGGCACATGATTATTTTGCTCAACAGGGAAATCCCAAAGGTTACAAGTCTTAAGAAAAATAATGCCTCTTCAGCTTATTCTTACTTTCTTTGGGAAATTCAGAGAGTACATGCTCAGTAAAGCTATTTTATTCTTCTGCAGCACACAACCAAATAGTTCCTCCCTTAGTCAGTACTTGGGAAAAAACGAGTCATAGAATGGTTAGGGCTGGAAGGGACCTTAAAGATCATCTAGTTCCAACCCCCCTGTCATGGGCAGGGACACTTCCCACTAGACCAAAGCCTCATCCAGCCTGGCCTTAAACACCTCCAGGGAGGGGGCATTCACAACCTCTCTGTCCAAAAAGCAAGCAAACAGCTCATTCTTTTTCTTCATTTTTTTTTCTTCCCATTATCCTTGAATTTTGCTTTCTCCCAAGAATGCGCAACCCACATTCTCTAAGCTCAAGGGCAGCTCACCATTCTAACTATGACAAGCACTTGTTCTTTAGGGGGACAATATGAGAATGAGCTCACCTAAAGGCTGATATTTCCCTCCCAGGGACTTCCTGAGCCAGGGGTTGCCCCCAGAGCTGACTAACTCTTCCTAGAAGAAAAGTGTATGATTTTTGTCAAATGATTTCTGGATTTTTGGCATCACAAGGAGTTTCATTATTTGTATGAGGAGCTTTTTCCTTTGGCTTTTTGTAAAACTGTCACCTAGTGATTTACTTGGGCTCTCTGTACTTCTTGCAATGGAGGAAATACAAAGGAGAGCTGATCATACTCTTTACTCATAGCAACTGAATGTCTTTATTGGGAGATTCTGTCACATAATTTTTAGGAGTTCAAGCAGAATATCTCAACCAGATGTATTAATCAGTGAATCATGATTCACTTACGAATAAACTATGCTAGTTTTTCTGCCATGCATCATCATTATTTCAATATATGCTAATTTTAGCCTTCATTATAGCTCCTAATAACTCCTTTGGTATAAAATTTGTTCTTACTCCTCCCAGGATCCCCCATGACTCAAAACCCTCTAAAGAAGAATAGGATCACATTTTCACAAAGGTGTAGTGATGGTCTCATTTAATCTTCCCCATTTGTTCAACAGCATCTTCCAGATGATTCAAGTGTTCCAGAATCTTTTCCTACAGCACATTTTAAGTAAATTTGTTTTCTGGAAGATTGCTCTCTTGAGAAGAACAATTCTCCTTCAGAGGATTAGTTTCACTGTCCAGGATGTGTGTTAATATGAACTCTGACTAACCACCCTCTGTTACTGTGTGCCCCATAGGAAGCCAAAGCAATCAAGAAAGCTTGTAGTAATGGGATCATAGAATGGTTTGGATTGGAAGGGACCTTAAAGATCATTTAGTTCCAACCCATCTGCTATGGGCAGGGACACCTCCCACTAAACCAGGTTGCCCAGTGTCATATATGACTAGAGAAAGCTCACAATGGAAAGAAAATACCTTATCTTGAAGAACTTGTGACTTTACATGTTACCCTGCCAGTTTCTGATGGGGTTTTTATGGAATGCTGACTTTGGTTTTCCTCCTCTTCTGTGCTTCATCCTGGGGTATTTCATACACAGGCAAAAGCAGCTCCTTTATTACTGAATCTCAATCTGCCTCTTTTAGCAAATCTGAAATCTTCCTTTGTCTCTCTCTGTCAACTCTTCATTGCCCAGACACCACGTGGAGCACTGTGCAGCAAAATAAAAATATAAATATCCCTCCAAAGGAATTTTAGCGGAGTCTAAAATAGCTGCATGGCCATGAGGACATGGTGCTACCTGGAGATGTGGAAGCACTCACTATACCAGCTAAAACTAAGAGAGGATTAAATCTACTAGTCCTTCCCCCTGGGAAATAGATGCCTGGACATTATTACAATCTAGTTTTCTTGAAAGAGTCATAATGCGCTTCTTTTCCCCAGATCTTCTTGGGGTTTCCATAAGCAGTCTAGTTAAACTCCTGCAGATATTTTTGGTAATGTAACATGTCTTACAAAATCATAGAGTCATACACTCACAAAGTTGGAAGGGACCTTCAAAGATTATCTAGTCCAGCTCCCCTGCAGTGAGCAGGGACATCCTTCACTAGAACAGGTTGCTCAGAGCCTCAGCAAGCAAGCCTTGGATGTCTCCAGGACTATGTTGCCATTGCTTTCCACGCACACCATAAAAATTTGACCCAAGAGTACCACCATGTCTTTTCCTATTCCTGACAAATTTACTCCTGCAAGGGTTTTTAGAAAATGCTACAGTGTCCTCCCTCATGCCTCTCTTCATTCCTTTTCCTTTCAGATTCCTATCAGATATTAACTCTGTCTTCTTCACAGACCTTTTTCTAACCTTTCTGCCCCCTAAACCTCTCATTTGGTGTCAAAGGACAACGCTTGCCCCTCCCTATCATCCCCATATTATATTTTCAAACAAGCCTTTTCACATGCTCTCCCATCTTAACACTAACAATTTGGGGAATTCCCTGTAATTATCCACACAGGAATTTAGCTGTTCTTTGAGAAACCTTCTTTATACTTCCCTTTGTTAAGGTGCTGCTGTGGCAGAGAAGAACAATTATGGTTGTGATGTTCATTCAGTAGTAAGACTCATAGAATGGTTTGGGTTGGAAGGGACCTTAAAGATCATCTAGTTCCAATCCCCCTGCATATCACATCTAGTCTCATTGCTCATCAGCCTGCCCATGTTCATCTTTTTTATCTAATTAAACTGAATGTTCCCAGGCACAGTCTTTTGTGTGTGTGTATTGGGATTGGCAAAGTCAAAACCACAAGGGTGATGAGGTACCACGAAGCAGTACAAGATGCAAGGCCTGGAGGAGCAACTAATTTGAGCGAGCATGTGGCACAAGAGCCATATCTGATTTCACTGAAGACAGAAAGGGAAATTACTGATACCAATATTGCAAGGTGGCATCCTCAAACACTCGAAAGCAGCAACGCCATCCAGATGAGCAAGCATCTTTGTGATTCATTCCTACCTGCCTGTTGATAAAGAACATTACAGGTGTGATTGTCACCTTCTCCACCAAGCATTGGCAAGAATTTCATCCCCACTGGGGCTTGAAAGTGAGTGAAGGACAGTCAAACTTAACCCAAGTAAGACAAGATGCTACATTGCTGCAGTGGGCCACCAAAAGAACCCTGACCTCTGTGCATTTTCTTCTCCTTTCTAGTTTCCCAAATATTTTGTTTCCTACTTTAAATTTTTACTGTTTTCGACTGTAGCCAGGATGCTGTGGTATCCTTGTTTAACACAGTACCATTTGCTTGGCTAGATCTCTCCTGCAACCCCATGTTTTAACTACAGTTAAAGAAACCAAACTTTTTCCCACTGAGGGTGACAGAACAGTGGCACAGGCTGCCCAGAGAGGTTGTGGAATCTCCTTCTCTGGAGACATTCAAACCCCACCTGGACACCTTCCTGTGTGACCTGGTCTGGGTGCCCCTGCTCCAGCAGGGGGATTGAACTAGATGATCTCTTGAGGTCCCTTCCAATCCCTGATATTCTGTGTGATTCTATAAAAATGCAAGAAGTGTGCATGGAAAAGTTAGTCTCCTACATGATCATACCACATTGGGATATTGATATTTGTATTCCTTTCAGCTGTTTTTCTAATTGACTCTGGCTCCTGTCTAAAATCAGATTCCAAATCCACTGGGGCAGGGATTTTGCATCTCTTTTGACAAGTGCTTTGTGCAAATTCTATGCAAATGGCAAACATCAGTCATCACCACAATACTAATAAATGCAAATTAAATGCTGCTCCAGGAGCCATTCCTGTGGAATAGTAACAGTCAGCATTTAAGAAGGACTTCCACCCCCCCAGACTGCAAATCCAGTAGTTAATTAATTGAGGCTGAATGACAGTGCCATAATTAGCCAAGCCCTGGCTGCTCTTAGCAGTGTTGGTGCTACCAAGGTAGTGATGGCATTCAGGATTCCAAGAAAGTGCCCACTGCCATTTCACTGCATGGAATTAAAACACTGCTTATGCACAAAAGGATTGGTCTTATGGCAGCACCAAGTCCATACCAAACTGTGAGGAGCACAGGAGAGCTACAGAAATCGGGTTTCTCCAGACTGAATGTTGTCTGTAGTACTTAGACAGTGTCCTGTGGGCATTAAGGAACCCTACATCATTCTGTGTCTTCATTGGCCCTGCTGTGGGCTTGGAGACTCAGAGAAAACAGATGAGTTAATAACAGTCATTGCATTAACCACAGCCTGCTGATGATGATCTATGCCAGAGGAGTCCTTTCTTTCTCCTGCGCCTTTTCTCTTAGGCAGCTACAGGCTAGACAAGCAACAGGCTGATGAATCTAATTACTTTAAGAAACTAGGCACTTCAGTTACAAAGCTACATCAAAATAGAAATTAAATTAACCATCTATTTCAAATTTTCCAATTTCAAACCCTGTCAGAAATGGATAGAATCACAGAATATCAGGGATTGGAAGGCACCTCAAGAGATCATCAAGTCCAATCCCCCCCTGCTGGAGCAGGATGACCCAGATCAGGTCACACAGGAAGGAGATTCAGACCTTGATTTCTCACCAATGTGAACAGTAGAGCCCATATTAGAGGGTAACTCTATCTTCAGTCATACTTTTTACACTATACTTCATGTTCTGTAGATGCATGACTGCACAGCTGCCAATAAAGGTCATGCTCCTATGCTACTGCCAATATAGGTTTCTTCTCCAGAGATCTTTCTTCAGCATCACAGACAAATCAAGTCAGGATACCCATGCTCTGTCAGCTCTTCAAACTTCCCAGTTACACCAGCTTAGCTCAGACAACTTGAAGTGGCAGGTACAGGAGCTGTAAAAGTATCTGAAGTATCTTTGTGCATAAGGGGCTTAAGTATTGTGTCCAATTTTAGGCCACTCACAAAAAAGAATTTTAAAAAAAATTTTAAAAAAATTAAAAAAAGAATAAAAATAAAATTAAAATAAAAAAAGAAGAAGACAAGGTGCTGGAGCAGATCCAGGGGAGAAAGGCAACCAAGCTGATGAGGGGTCTGGAGATTAAGTCTCATCAGGAACTGGGATTGTTTAGCCTGGAGAAAAGGAGGCTGAATGTAGACTACAGCTACCTGAGAGTGCAGGGAGGTGGAGGTTGGTCTTTTCTCCCAAGGAACAGGCAACAGGAGAGGAAGAAATGGCCTCAAGCTGCAGCAGGGGAGGGTTAGACTGGATATTAGGAAGAACTTTTACACTGTAAGAGTTCTCAAGCATGGGAACAGGCTGCCCAGGGAATTACCACCCCAGGAGGTAATTTAAGAGATGGGCAGACTTCGAGCTTAGAGATACAGTTCAGACCTATTTCTTGTCAGAATGAGGTTGATGGTTGGACTTGATGATATGAGAGGTCCCTTCCAGTTTAAGCAGTTCTGAGGTTCTTATTTCCAAAGTCATCCATGATAGGAATGTACACATCCATTAGATACAATTCTGGCTATGAGCAGTGAGTTACATTCTGTGCTCTGCCTTCAATTTTTATAGTTAAGGGAAAAAATGCCCCAAAGCAGCAACTTCTGAGTTCTCTCTTGCATCTAGAGTGATCATCCAGTATGATTAGAAGTCCTGATGCTGTTTCCATTTATCACAGCCTCAGAAAAGCTGTCAACCAAATGTCTCACACTTCATCTGACTTTTTAATGATATTTGTTTTTCTCCTCTGCTAGAGGACAGCAAGCTGGGAGCCACAGGCAAGCAATGTGTGCTATCTCCAGGCTGCTCCTCACGTAAGGAGAAATATCTCCAGGGGTGCAATTTTTCAGTATCCCTACATATGACCTTTAGTTCTGTAACTTGATCTTTCTCTCTGATCTTTTAAATAGAAAAACACTCATAGAATAGTTTGGGTTGGAAGAGACCTTAAAGATCATCGAGTTCCAAGCCCCCTGCCATAGGCAGGGACACCTCCTACTAGACCAGGTTACTCAGTGCCTCATCCAGCCTGGCCTTAAACACCTCCAGAGAGGGGGCATCCACAACCTCCCAGGCCCACCTTTTCCAGTGTCTCACCACCATCACCATAAATAATTTCTTCCTTATATCCACCCTGAATTTCCCCTCTCCCAATTTACATCCATTACTCCTGGTCCTTTCATCACATATCCTATTAAAAAGTCCTACCTAGCCTTTCTTCAGGTATTGATAAGCTACTCTGAGGTCCCCCCTGAGGCTCCTCTCCTCCAGGCAAAAAGTCAAAGCCTTGCTGTCCCAAAAATTAAACACATTCTGCCCAGTGGCCTATGAATTGGCTGCAGAGTAGGTCATGATACAAGAAAGGAGAATAAATACTGCTAGAACAAAGGAGCATGTTTTCCACGTAGGTTGAAATCTTACATCAAATAAATCAGATAATGCCACTTTGAAAAGCTTGCAATTCCCAGCATCCCTTTTGCTGATATTATCATCAAAAGCCATGAAACAGGCCAAGTCCAGTGATAAGAGCCATGCCCGTCACTAGCGGAGCATCACAGAGATATCAAAACACCAAATCACCAACTGACGTTTATCCCAGGCACACCAAAACTGCTTGAGCAACCAGGTGATCTGAGCTAACCACCAGTGACAAAACCAAGTTAGATGTTCTGCATGCACCTACTTAAAAATCCCACCCAGCCACCAACTCCTGAAAACCCTCTGTCCCACAGAGAAAATGACACCACTAAATGTGAATGCTGTTAATCAGAAGCTCACTCATGTGTGAAAGCAACAGAAGATGAGTCTATTTGAAGTTTGTGATGGATTTGCCACACTCTTTGCTGTTTCATTCTGTTTATCACACTGCTTCATCACTTCTCTGGTGACAGAACACTGGCACAGGCTGCCCAGAGGTGGTGCGGGGTCTCCTTCTCTGGATTCATTCAAACCCCATCTGGATGCCTTCCTGTGTGACCTGATCTGGGTGTTTCTGCTCCAGCAGGGGGATTGGACTAGATGATCTCTTGAGGTTCCTTCCAATCCCTGACATTCTGTGGTTCTGTAGGGACAAGGAGAAATTCAGTGCATCTTGGTGGCAGCCATTTTCTCTGAGCAGCTGTGCTGGGAGAAAGCAGGAAAAAAGACCATCTGTGAGGCACTTCCAATTGAAACATTTGCCATTTTCCCCTGCTTCCAGTTCTTTTCTCCTGTGTCTAGCCACTTCCCCAGCCTCTTAACCATTTCTGAAGGTCCCTTTTCGTGGAATCATAGAATGGTTTTGCTTGGGTTTCCACCCCCCTGCGATAGGCTCCCACTAGACCAGGTTGCTCAGTACCTCATCCAGCCTGACCTTAAACACCTCCAGGGAGGGGGCATCCACAACCTCTCTGGGAAACCTGTTCCAGTGACTCACCACCCTCCCAGGAAAGAATTTCTTTCTTCTGTCCAGCCTGAATATCCCCTCTTCCAGTTTACATCCATTATTCCTAGTCTTTCCATCACATATCCTATTAAAAAGTCCTGCCCCTGCCTTTCTGTAGGTCTCCTTCAAGTATTGAGAAGCTACTTTGAGGTCCCCGCTGAGCCTTCTCTTCTCCAGGCTCAACAACCCTAACTTCTTGAGCCTGTCATCAGAAGGGAGGTGCTCCAGCCCTCTCATCATCTTCATGGGCTCCTCTGGACCTGCTCCAACAGCTCAATGTCCTTCTTATGTTGAAGGCTCCAGAACTGGACACAGTAACTCCAGGTGGGGCCTCACCAGAGCCCAATAGAGGGGCAAAATCACATCTACTGACCTGCTGGTCACACTTCTCTTGATGCAACCCAGTATTGGATTGGCATCTGAGCTGCCATTTCACACTTTTGCTTCATAAAGGATGAAAGGAGATGCAACTAGAGTCACTACCAGGTGAGAGGATGATATTTGGCTCCTATACTGGCAGCGAGACATTGTCACAATAAAAACAGAACTATGTCAGTCTTCACCAGTGAAAAGAGGTTTCCTAAAATCGTTTTGAGGTATGAGCATCAAGCTGTAGGTAACAATGAAGTACAGCAGTAGCCTAGTGAAGTTTGCCCAACAAACAACCTCACAAGTAATTCTACCAAAAAGGAGACTTCCATAAAGATACCAAAGAACAAGAAGTTGGCTCCTCCCCTCATTCCATGCATGATACATAGACCACAACACAAATGGCAGGGACAATAGTGAAGATGTTGATCACCCATGTGGCATTTGATTGCCATGTGGATAAACACACCATCACAGCATGAACAAACCAATCAGAGCTGGCACATGAGGAGTTTTTCTTATCACCAACAGGTCACTCAGTTTGGTCCTAACAGCCTGCTGGGCAGGAGAAACACATGGTACCATTGTCAGAAAACTGGGAAAGAATCATAGAATAGTTTGGTTTACAAGGGACCTTAAAAATCATTTAGTTCCAACCCCCCTGCCATAAGCAGGGACAGCCAGGTTCCGCAAACCCTGGTCCAATGTGGCCTAAAACACCTCCAGAGAGGGGGCATCCACAACCTCTCTGGGCAACCTGTTTCAATGTCTCACTATCCTCACAGTAAAGAATTTCCTTCTTATATCCAGCTTGAATTTCCCCTCTCCCAATTTGCTACTGTGAGGTCCTCCCTGAGCCTGCTCTTCTCCAGACTGAACAACCCCAACTCCTTCAGCCTGTCCTCATAAGGAAGGTGCTCCAGCCATCTCTGTGTTCCTCATCTGGACCTGCTCCAATAGCTCAATATATATTATGTATATATTTATGTGCATATACATACTTCCTGCAGCACTTCCTTTGACTTCTGCTGAGTATTTATGTGCCATTCCCCTTCTCATTTCCCTCTGCAAACCCTTTTGTTGCACAGAAGGGCCTTGAGGATATCCTGTCCAACTGGAACCTTTGGGTGGAGCAGCTGGCAGCAGCAACTCCTGTTTTCTCTCCTCCTTTAGGCGTAGTCCCATCTCACTGGTTATCTCCAAGGCTTTATCACTGCTATTCCTAAACTCTGGCATGGCTCACCTGCAGATGACTGACCTGTATGCCACTGCTGGCTCTTCAGTGTCCTGCTGCACAACCTTTCTAACCAGAAAGTCAAGCACTGATTGACCTTACTTCACCACTTCAGGGGCACCAGAAGCCTGGTTCCCTGGTTACTTGTGCTGGGAGAAGGACCATACCAGTAGGGAGCCAGCTCCTGAGATACTGAAACTCATCATCTGTTAGGAACAATCACAAGCAAGCCTGATTTTGGTAGCAAGAGACTGAGCTGATCCAAATCCTTTTTGCACATCTGACTTTGCAGGTTTCCTCTCTTCAGAGCTGCCTGTTGGCTTGCTTTGGTTCACCTCTTGATGTTCTTCACACCTCAGGCTTCCCCAACAAGCCCTCTTTCCATCCTCATGCACTGTTCCTTTACTCAGAACCACAGAGTGGTCTAAGTTGGAAGGGATCTCTGGAGATCATCTTGTCCAACATCCCTGCTCAAGCTGGGTCACCTAGGGAAGGTTACCCAGGACTATGTCTAGATGGCTTCAGAGTATCTACAGCCTTTAAGTATTTATATACATTGGTATCATCCTCCCTGAATATTCTCTTTTCCAGGCTGAACAATCCCAGCTCTGTCAGCCTTTCTTCATATGAAAGGTGCTCCAGTTCATCATCTGCATGGCTGGACACCATGCAGTGTGTCCACATCCATCTCATACTGAGGAGCCCAAAACCAGACACTGTTCTCCAGCTGTAGCCTTGCCAGTGCTCAGTAGAGGGGAAGGACCACCTCTTTTGACCCTTGACTCTTTCTTTCTTCCCTTCTCTGTTCCATGCACTCCATCCTGTACTATCCATCTTTCTTCCATTTTCTTTGTGCCTATTTCAATCCGTCAAATATTTTTGTAGAACTGTCAAACAATTGCTGTGCTTTTTGGAGGACAGTGAATTCTTCATGAACCATGAAGGCAAGAATTTCACACACAACAAATGATTTCAAGTAACCAAATTTTCTTGGTGCTGTGCAATAAAAGTTAACCCTGTGTTACTGTCAATCTCTATCACAACTGTTAGGAAAAACAACCAGAAACAAAACATAATCCCAACAGATTTCTTTCACATGAACAGCTTCTTACACTTTTCCTGTGTTTTAGGTAGCAACAATGGTGCAATCAAACCACATTAACAAAAACAGCAGAATTTTTTCTCAAAAATACTGAGTCCAGTGTGAGAACAGCTGGGTCTTTACCAATGTTGTTCAGGCTGGAGAAGAGAAGGCTCAGGGGGTTGACCTCAGAGTAGATCAGCAGTAGCTAAAGGGGGACACAGAATGGCAGGGGTAGGACTTTTTAATAGGATATGTGATGGAAGAACTAGGAATAATTGATGTAAATTGGAAGAGGGGAGATTCAGGCTGGAGATAAGAAAGAAATTCCTGTGAGGGTGGTGAGACACTGGAAGAGGTTGTCCACGGAGTTTGTGGATGCCCCCTCAATCCCTGGAGGTGTTTAAGGCCAGGCTGGACAAGGCACTGAGCAATCTGATCTAGTGGGAGGTGTCCCTTCCAAGCCAAACTATTCTATGATTCTACATACTTAAAGGAGTGAATGGAGTTATGTTGATGATGAACTTAACCCTGGTCTCTCCCAGATACTGAGATGGCTTCTATCTTTGGAGAGCAGGATGAGGCTCTGTGGAGGTTTCACCTTGGACACTTCAGTCAAAAGAAAGAATTAAAAATTGAACCTCTTGAAAGTCCAAATAGCATTTAGAAAATGCTTAGGAGTACCAAAGAGTTCACCTGCCAAGTCTCAGCTGTATTTTAATGGCTGTGAATACTTGCTGTCCAGGCTTCTGCCACAGGGCAGATCTGGAGAAGCAGGATATCTTCCAGCACCACTAGAATTGTAGCTCAAGGCAGTCTGCATGTTTTTTTAAGGTCAAGTTTATGTTAGTTGCAAATGACAACCCTTGGTAAAGATACTTTAGGGACCAAGGTGCTGGTTATCTGACTGTGATAGGCTGGATTTGTGCCCTGGGACAGACAAGAGTGCTTCGAACAGCCCACAGAGGGATTTTGCAGTGAATTAATTTTGTTTCTGCTTTTGTGTCAAAGAATAAACATAAATTTCTTCATCCAAGACTGATCTGAAATTCACTACAAGAGAAGCCAGACAGTTAATACCAACCAGAGAAACTCTTCATGGAGCTCAATGTCCTTCTTGGGTTGAGGGCTCCAGAACTGGACACAATACTCCAGATATACATCCTTCTAATAGCTGGACTGCTAGTATCTGGATGAACCCCATCAACATAACACTGCACAAAGGGTGCTGTGAGTATAAGTAACATCAGAGCCAGGGGTGCCACATGTATCATGGGTTCCCCTTTCACCAGTGAGGTGTGCATAGGCACAAGTTGTCTGTAAAACTGATGTGAGTGCTCAGCAGCAGATTTGAAAGTTAACATCTGGATATCCCAGTCTGTTTATTCAGATTTATGGCAGGAGAATCATAGAATTATAGAATGGCTTGGGTTGGAAGATCATCTAGGTCCAACCCCCCTGCCATAGGCAGGGACACCTCCCACAAATGAATGAAGGCAGTAGTACTTTTAAATACAGTCAGAAATTTTAAGAGGCACATTCACACTCTGTAGCAAAGCCCAGATGAGTGAACACTTGCCTGGAAAACACCAGAGGCAAGAGGGAATCTTTCAGGTCCCACACAAGTCCATCCCTGCCTACACCCCTGCTCTTAATGCCTCCTATTCTTCATTTCCATTATGATGCCAGAGCCTCTGGCACCACTGGCTTCCCCAGTAACTCCTTCTGCCTCCACTCCCCACCTGCTCCTCATACATTAAACTCCTTCTAGCTCATGGACAGGGAAAGGCAGACACCCTCTTCTCATCCTAATCCCTTCTGAAGCTCACACCACCTTTTACAGAGTGCTGCCAGTGCAATCAGAAATGGTGCTACACAACTAATAAAAATAATTACTGAGCTTTGATGTTCATCTGGGATGGCTTTTATGTGTTTTCTCTCCCTGTTTACACAATAACTCTCACAAGATTTGGGTTCAATTTTTCCTGCTTGGCGTGAGCATTTTGAAAACAGTCTCATCAGTAAAAATATCCAAAGCTGAGCACAGAAGGGCTCTTCTCTTGTCTAAGCCCAGTCTCACCTCTGCAGGGATTTATGCTGCCCAGATGCTGTGATGTCACAACAGGAATTAAATTTGCATAAAATCCTTTAACCCCATTTAAAGCCTAAAAGAGTTTACAGTTTCCAGGCTGCAAGAAGGAGAAGTCCTTTTTCCACACTCAAAATCCAGTCCATGGGGGCTGAGGTCTTGGGATATGAATGAATAGCCAATCTCTCCTCTACAAAGCCATCATGTGCTGGTACCACTTAGAAGCCAACCAATGCACCCATATAATAGAATCATAGAATCATAGAATGGTTTGGGCTGGAAGGGACCTTAAAAATCATCTAGTTCCAACGCCCCTGCCATGCTGGGAAACCTCCCACTAGATCAGGTTGCTCAGTACCTCATCCAGCCTGGTCTGAGACACCTCCAGAAAGGGGGCATCCACAACCTCTCCAGGTAACTTGTTCCAGTATCTCACCACCCTCACAGCAAAGAATTTCTTTCTTATATCCAGCCTGAACCTCCCCTCTTCCAATTTACATCCATTACTCCTAGTCCTGCCATCACATATCCTATTAGAAAGTCCTACCCCAGCCTTTCTGTAGGTCTCCTTCAAGTATTGAGAAGCTACTATGAGGTCCCCCCATGAGCCTTCTCTTCTCCAGGCTGAACAACCCCGCCATTTTCAGCCTGTCCTCAGAAGGGAGGTGCTCCAGCCCTCTCATCATCTTGGTAACCCTCCTCTGGACCCGCTCCAACAGCTCAATCTCTCCTCTCCTCTCCTTTCCTCCCTTTTCCTCTCTAAGAAACATCATCAACTAAGTCATACAAAGGCTGGGGTCTGGTCAAAAGGAATCTCCCATCCTTACAAATCCTGAAGCAAAGCTGGTATGGTGCCCATAAAGAACCTGTGGTGAAGAGGGAGGGGGATGGAGAGAAGTGGCCACAGTTCTTGGTTGCCAAGTAGGATGGAGGCAACACCTGAGAGGACAGGGAGGCATTTGGATGATCTGAGACTGCTTTGTTGCTCTGGCCCTGTTTTGGAAAGCAAGGAGCCAATCCATCAAGTCACAGGGCTGGGATTCCCCATGAAAAAATCGTGGCCACGTGGTTGGCAAGGGAGGGGTGGAGGATGAGGCAAGAGCTCTGTCAGAATCACACCTCCACATCTCAGTGTGGGATGTGCCTTCCAAGAGACAGAGCCATCCTCATAACTACTAAATGCCTTGAGCTCAAATCATCCCAATTAAAAAGAGTTGGCAATTTAATGGGTGAAACTCTCTGCCAGCTGGAATTTAAATGGCTGGAGTGATGGATTTAGTGTGAGAGTGTATTCCATCCCTGAAGTAAACCAAATTACTCGAGCAACAAAGTGAACAAGCTCAAATTTGCACTCAGGGCAAGGCAAAGTGTCTAGAGAAAACAAGAGGATTTGCACTTAGGAAATCAGGAGAAGATCCAAACCCACTGACATTCCTGCTTAGTTCTCAATAGGTCAAAATCAGATCAAAATGCCTTAAGATGCAGAGTTTGGTGCCTTGGCAGATCAATTATTTTAACCAGAAAGCCCACCAGGGCAATATAATGGAAAATATGAATGTTACTCTCTTGTTTATAATTTTTCCTGTCATGTAGTTACCATAAATAGAAGAACTTCATTATGAGTTCTTCAGTGTTTTCTTTCTACATGTTCTGAAACCAAATCAAGCTGATTTGTGCCATCTACTGGCAAAGGAAGGATTTCTAAATCCAGAGCACTTGAAATCTGTGCCAGAAATGGTTTCTTTTCGATCCATTTCACTTTATTATTCATCCTATTATAAAAATAATAATACATAAATGTATTAGTTGATTGAAAACAATCTAAAATATGCCCAGTCCAATAGAGAAGACTGTTGTCTGAGGAGGATCAACAGCATCATATAAGATAATTAATTAGAGTGATGTTACTGTCATTCTGTTGAAAAACACAAAAGGCACATTTTCAATTGGATGCGTACTGGAAAAAAACCTATTTCTCAGCTTGCACTCTCTTTTGCTTATGAACCTCAATGTTCATGTTGTGATGGCTGCAGGCAAGCTCTTCCACTTTTGAGTCCCCAGTTAAATTTGGAAGCAAGCTGTGGTTAAACCTTTCTATTTATAGCCAAAAAGAATTCAAACCATGACCAACTTGCTCAAAAAAGGGCATTCCTGGAGAATGGAGATGCCCTCACAAGAGGAAAAAACTATTCTACTTGGAAAAGAGGAAATTCAGGCTGGAGATATGAAAGAAATTATTTACTGTGAGAGTGATGAGACACTGGAACAGGTTGCCCAGAGAGGTTGTGGATGCCACCTCCCTGGAGTTGTTTAAGGTCAGTCTGGATGAGGCACTGAGCAACCTGGAGTAGTGGGAGGTGTCCTTGCTTATGGCAGGGGGGTTGGAACTAGATGATCTTTAAGGTCCCTTCCAACCCAAACTATTCTATGACCAGGGCAGCAGAATGTAGAAGGGGGACATGCTATCTCCTCATCAAGAGATTGAAGCATAGGAGAGAGAAGAAATTTTTTTTCAGCTCCTGGACAGTGTTGGCAGAAGAACAAATGGGTGTCAGCTGGCCATGAATATATTTAGGTTGGAAATTAGAAGGCTTCTAACCATCAGAAGAAAGAAGATCTGTGACAGCAAGCCAAGGGGGGCAGTGGGGGCAAAGGACCTAGCTAGTTTTAAGATAGATCTTGGTAACTTAATGAGAGGGATTATGAAACATGGACATCTACAATGGTAAAAAACTGGATTTGATGACCTAGGCAATCCTTTCTAGTCCTCTGTTCCCACATTTCCCAGAATTTTCCTCTGCCTGGACTTCAAGATGGTGCCCAAATTCTGACAGCAGTAGATTTAGGTGCCTGTCAGGAGGCTCCAAATTACTGCAGAGTTCTGTTGATTCCCAAACCCTCTCATTAGTTGGGATATGATTTGGTGGGAGTGGCCAATTGCCCTTTGTCTCTAAACCCTACGTTGCATTTGTCAGATCTGCCTTCTAAAGCTTTTAAACACAGTTTGCCTTTGTTTTTATTGGAGGCTGCAGGCAGCTGGTGAATTAGAAGTGAATTAAGCAAAACCAGCCATTTTTAAGTACAATAGCCAAGGGATCCACTAAGATGTAATTATCTCTCATGTTTAACAAATCACCACAACACAAGAAAAGGGAGTGGGGAAGTCACTGGAAGCAGAATTTGCAGTGTAAGTAACTTAGTAAAAAAAGATGGTGATTTATTTTATAAATGACCTCTTCTTGCTTTTCATTTGGAGGATGCTTCCATGCAAAATAAGATACTAAAAAGGCTGAACAGATCAGAGAAGTGACCCAATATCTCCTGTGAGAGGGGCTGTGAAATGCCCATGATGTCCTGCTTAAAGAGTGACTTAGAGCAGCAACACCAATCAACCTCTGGATGAAAGTGAAAAAAAAAGCCTTAAATCTGTTCAAATGAATGCTCAAAATTTGAAAAACTGATTCTAAAGTAAAAAAAAAAAATTAAATCTATCAGAAGATACTGTTAAACATCACCCTCTGTCTTTCTCCCTCTCTCTGGGTTCCATCTCACCCAACTGCTGCTGAGAAAATTTGAGACTGAAGGAGTTGGGGTT
>VZTY01023420.1:12208-23104 GCA_013400935.1 Turnix velox | reverse complement strand
TTCTCTTCACCAGCCCAGTCAAAGATGAAGATAAAAACCACCTGGCTTCACGAGACCAGGACTGTAAAGAGCATGCATATCTTGATATAAGTGTGTCATCAAGAGTGAATATTGGAAAGAAAATAATTGAAGATTTAAGCTTAATTTGTCAAATGCGCCACTTCACAATTTTTCTACCTTAACAATAACTTAGTATGTTTTCAAAGCAGGAGCCAAGAAGCAGCTCTCAAACCTGTAATGAGCCCCTTTGGACAGGGATCTATTTCCAACCAGCTCATATGAAAATGCCTCACTAAGTAAGCCTGGAGGGAGGCTCAATTTGTGGATGCCCCCTCTCTGGAGGTGTTTAAGACCAGGCAGGATAAGGCTCTGAGCAGCCTGATCCAGTGGGAGGTGTCCCTGCCCATGGCAGGGGGGTTGGAACTAGATCTTTAAGGTCCCTTCCAACCTGAACTATTCTGTGATTCTACTGTGAGCACTAGTGAACACCTATTGTAATTAAGTCAGAGTACTCCACATGGCCACATTTTTCCCAGATGAAACTTGCTCAGTTTTAACTTTGCTGACCCATGAACTAACTACTAGACTTAGTGAGAAAACTATGGACTCATTAATCACTATCCTTGTAACAAACTCAACAGCCTAATCTCCATCCAGAGTATGTCAGACCTTTTTCACAGCAAAGGCTACTGCAGAGCAGCAGAAGAGCAGCAAAGAGCTTCTCCTCTTCTAAGAGCCTATTTCCTCACTAAACATCCTTGGGAAGAGGTGCCTCAGTCAGTCCCTGGCTGGCCTCTGCCACCTGGGG
The DNA here is from genome assembly GCA_013400935.1 of Turnix velox. Classification (NCBI taxonomy): domain Eukaryota; kingdom Metazoa; phylum Chordata; class Aves; order Charadriiformes; family Turnicidae; genus Turnix; species Turnix velox. Next base: position 22,296 of record VZTY01023420.1, on the reverse strand, counting down.
GACAGAGCTGTTATGGGGAGAGAAGGTACAAGAGGCCACTGAGTCACAAACCACCTTCTAGGCAGGGACAAGAGAGCTGAGGATGTCAGGCACCTCCTGACCAAATATGCCCTCAAGAACATGTATCCCACATCAAAACAGGGATGGAAATGCTGTACAGACCCATAGATGTTGGCCTACAGCACCTTGTTTAAGGGAAATTCAACAGAAAAAAGTCACTAAAAATTCTGCTCTTCCCCTTGCAGGTTTTGTTCTGGTTATCGGCTTGGTGACCTTCTATCGCATCGGACCCTACACCAACCTCTCCTGGTCTTGCTACCTGAACATTGGAGCCTGTCTTCTGGCCACCCTGGCAGCTGCCATCCTCATCTGGAACATCCTCCACAGACGTGAGGACTGTATGGCACCCCGTGTCATTGTCATCAGCCGTACCTTGACTGCGCGTTTTCGCCGGGGCCTGGAGAACGACTACGTGGAGTCTCCGTGCTGAGGCTGGACTTGAGGAAATATCTCCAAGGAGATTTCATTGGAAGTTGTTTTCTATAAATATATGCTATAATTTAAAACTAAGGGTTGAAAGACATCACAAAGCTCACTCCTGTGGGCAGAGGCCCTCGATTATTATTTGGATGGGCTCCGTCTATATACATATGTATAAAACACATAATTTTATATATATATAATATTATATTTCCCTCTCTGCTGTACAGCACAGAATGTTGGATTGTCAGAATCCTGGGAGAGCATCACAGCTACATGCCTGCAGGGTCAGCTGTAGCAGACACCACAAGAACATAGAAATGAGGCAGCCAAACACGTCTCCTCTGTCTACATAAAGCCATCCTGCTCCCTAATAATAATGTAAAAAAAGTAACAGACCAGTGACAATAGCTTTGGAGTTAATAGGCAATATGAGAAAGCAGAAAACTCCCTATAGAGTAAGTGATGAGTTTAACAGGAGTTCCATGGATGTTTACTCCTTCCATCCTCCCTCCTCAAGGAGCTTCTCAGCAGCTGCAGCTCCTGCTCCCAGCTGCAGCACAGCCCAGGCAGGACAAAGCAAAAGTAACTCTTAACTATCCTAGTTAGTGAGAGAAGGCAGAAGAATTAAGTTGCATTTTTTCAGACACTTCCTTCATATCCTGAAATAAAGGTTTTGGTTTATCCTGTATGTGAACAGAGATGCCATCAAAAACAAGAAGGGTACACAGCTGGAACAGGCCATACACATTGTCAGAATCTACTTCAGTGTTACAATAAAGGCAAATCTATACAGAAGAGGGTTACACGAATACCCTAATAATCACATAGAAAGATTAAGAACAGGTATTTTAGCCCAAATTAATTTACTTTCTTCCCAGCTTGCATTAACTATCATGAGCCTTTCAGATCAGAGTGCTCTGTCAAGGACACAGCTCTGCCCAGCAAAGCTCAGAAGCACACATCAGTGAATGCTGGAGAATAAGACATAGAGGGCTGAAGCATGAAATTTAAAAGTGACCTGCCTGTTAATTTAATAATGAATTGAAAGCAATTAGTATGTCTTAGGAATTAGGCATAATGTTTATAAGCCTGACCCCAAGAAGCACAAGAGCTCACAAGTCGTGTTCAGATAACTTTCAGGAAGAAGAACAACAGGTCAAAATTACTATGCAGGAATACTTAGGATAGAGGAACTAGAGGCAATAAGAGATAATTTAAAATTCCAAGGATGCTACTCTGAGCACACTTACTGATAGATCTGAGGGACCACGAGCTGTGAATGTTACCAGTTCCTTTAAAACTGTTTTATCACTCCCAGATGCATACACTGCTTTTCTTATTATTATTTTCACCAGACTTTTCCCCACTTTGTTAAAATGTGATCATCAAGCTGGCTCTTGAGTTCTTTTCTGCACTCAGTTCTGATATAATGAGAAACTCAACCCCAACTGCTGCTCTGTGCCACATTCCCTGCAGAGACTGATGCTCTACAACTGCTGCCTGGTTCTGGATGGGCAGAGTAAAATGCCATAGAGCTGACAAAGAGTTTCTTCTAGCAGTAGGTTTGTAAAAACCAACTAAAAATAGTATTCATTTGCCTGCATTACTTTCTGGAAAGCCTTTTCTAGAAATAATATGCTATGATTACTTGCAGGGTTTGTTTTGGTTTTGTTTTGTTTTTTTAAATGGAATATTTAAAAGACATTATATTATTTCTTCTAATATTGCAATAGCCATATTATAATAATGTACATTTAAAATTAAAATTCATCTATGTGGCTGGTAAATTTGTAATACTCAGTATTGCTGTGATTATTTCAGATGTATAAATGACATTGTGGATGTTCATCTTCTGCTAGTGTGAATGTGAGATTTCTGCCCTTCAGACATAGAATAAGGTTGCTTGTTGCTAATCATTTTGTCCTGTTTAGTAAAAAAGAATTCCCAGAGTTGGAAACATCTTGTAAACTGAAATATCTGTAGGTAAAGGTGTTTCATCATATTAAAACCAAAAGGAAGGATGAAATAAGAAAAGAAAAATGCCAGGAAAATTTAGGAGGATCAAAACTTCATATAAACTTGTAATAATAAATACAGAAAATAAACTGTACCCGTAAAGAAATACCTTTTTATCAGCCAGATGGCTCTGAAGGCCTTATCCATGTCTCCAGCAGTCAGGTAGAAGCTGAAATTCAGCAAAGCATCCCTGGTAGTCTTGTCACAGTCCTCCAATCCAACAAAGTGTCTCATGGGCCTTCTTGCAACCATCTGTGAGACCTTTATTGAGTCACATTCTGCTTCGCCTGGCTAAAATAAGAATGTTATCACTGAGGTATCTTTAAGGTTAGCCTCTGCTTAAAAAATTAGCCTACTGTTTAACTATTTTATTCCTGCCTTCATATGAAGCATAAGAAAACTCGAGTTCAGATTCAAACTTGCAGAATTTCTAGATCCAGGATAGAAAAGGCATTATAATGAATAAGGAAAAACCCTGTGTCATCTCAATTTGCTATATTTAAAGCAGACTGTTCATATACTAAATCATGTTTCCAAAATTCCTAATTCTACAAGAAGTGTTTTGGTCACTAAGATACAGTAACCTATTGAGAAAGAAAACAGAAGCAGAAGAGAGAAAAGCAGAGAATGAAGGAAGATGAGCAAAATAATGCAGATACTTACAGGTTTATAGAGACACCCCCTCCGAAAAAACAACTAATGGCAGCAACAATCCATACAAAATTAACAAAAAAAAGAAAAAGGACATAATAGAGATGTAAAATAACATAAGACATGATGGTGTTCAAAGAAAGATTAGAAACTACAGCAGATCAACCTTGAACTTCCAAATTAATGGAAAAAGGAAAGTAAAACAGACAACTTGAAAAGGCAGAGCTGGCCAGGAAGAGTGACAATAGCTGTTTGCAAGGACTCTAAATTGCAAAGTAGTGCTCCGAATCTAAATCGGTGCAGCAGAAAAACACCTAGAAACATTCTCCCTGGTTAATACTGCTCCTCAACTATGTGAAATTAGATTTAACTTATCACATTGTGTTACTGGGAAGATTTAGAGAATAGAAGAATATGTATTTCCTCTAGATTTTACAAAAATAAATACTCTGGTGGAATAAACAGATTCTATGAGGCCCCCTATGAAGGGAGGCAGTGCAAATCATCATCTTAACCAGAACTGAGGTCAGTGCTTAGCCAGAAAAATCAGTGTGCAGGTACAGGGCTTCATTTCTTCCAGGGTGCTTGCAACCACATAGGGGATTATTTACCCAAGATACAAATAATTTTAGATTCAGGATTCATGTTCAAGTAAAAGAAGATAAAGCATACTTGCACCACGATGGCATTTGGTGATGTGTATTATTTCTCTTTGGTATTCCATGGGGATTAAGCTCCATCCCAGCATGAAAATGGGTTGCTTCTGCTGAAGCCAGTAGGAAATGCCCCCTCTTGCAGCCTACGTAAAGTGGACACCCATCCCACCACCCTTCCTTGCTATAGGCACAGTGATTACATAAAGTAGAATTATTTTTTTCCCCCCACATCCTTCTTTTAGTCACATTCCCTGGTAAATACTGTCTTCTACATAGGTACATCACATCCAGTTTGCTGTGCCCACAAAAAACAAGGGAGTAAAATTCCAACAATCCTGCCAAGTCTGTCTGCATTAGAATGATGTAATTTCTACATGTGACCAGCAGCTTGGTTAAATTTGATCCCTCTACAGTGAACTTGTGAGAGGGGAAGGAGCTGTGAAAGATTTCCTCACCTGTTTTGCAAAGTAATAATGTGGCACCTCTATGCCTAGAAGAGCCTGGTAGAATGAAGGCAGTGGAAAGCTTTCCTGAAGTAAAAGGCCATGCTCTTCAGTACAGAAGAATGATATAATCAAAACATCCACCTGGAAAAGGAAGCAAAGCATTGCATTGTTTTTATGCTGCAATATCCTTTTTTAATTTTGCTTTTATTTTCCATATTCACTTGGCTGAACCTTCCCTTGTGAAGAACATGACACATACATTGACAGGCTGACAGCTGCTGGAGAGGGCAGAGACACATGCTCCCCTCAGCGACTCAATTCACACTACAGACCATGTCCCTGCTGCACAGGGGTCTTACCTCTGCCTTTCAAGAACCAATTTCACCAACATTATGAGGGAAGTCTGGCCACAGACTCCAGAAGTTACTCTAGAAGTCACTGATAGAACTGCCTCAGGTCAAAAAAATATCCCCAATTGTTTTCAACAGTTTTTCTTCTTAAATAGGATATTATTTCTTATTATCATTTCAGCAGCTCACTGATTGCTTTGAGTTCTCATGGATATAGCAGCCATTTAAAAATAGTTTCAGTTAACAGCTTAAGTATTGACCTTACTCAAGTCAAAATGAAGTAACAAAAGGTAATCAGACATCTCATTTCTTAAAATTCAGTTAAAATAGGGGCCAAGAAGTAAGCTGCTCTCCTTTATCTTCTTATTTTTCAATTTTATGTACAAGCCAAATATTTTTACTTGCTTATATTAGGAATATAAGGTTTGAAGTGCTATATTCTTTGGTAGAAGACCTACCAAAGTCTTCTAAGATCCTAAGTCCATTCCTTCTTTCTGCTTTGATCTTCCCATTATTTTTCTAAAGTCATTCCAAACAAAGAGCTTTCTATCTCCAGCTGGAAGAGGTTTAACTAAAATAATGCACAATTCTCAAAACATCAAATTAATTCTTGCATCTAGAAGTGGACTTGAGTTAAAAAAAAAGTGCAGATTTTATATCTAAGTATCAAACCTCTAGATTATCAATTCACCCATTAATGTCACTTGAAAAAACTGTAGTCCAGACAGCAGATTGCATAAAGTCATACTCAAAACTGTAGCACAGATAAAGAAATCATCTCTTTGTCATTGTGTGAAAGCTAGGGCTAAAACAGAAAGCAAATATACAATGATTTCCTGAAGCCACAGACACCAGACTCATGGCTCCACAAATTATTTTTACAGAAGACAATGTGTACTACCTACTCTCACATCCTTACTGAAAGACTTATGGTTTGCTACTAGGACAGGGAGAACTATGTAAAAAAAAGGGAAAATAAACANTTCTTATTTTTCAATTTTATGTACAAGCCAAATATTTTTACTTGCTTATATTAGGAATATAAGGTTTGAAGTGCTATATTCTTTGGTAGAAGACCTACCAAAGTCTTCTAAGATCCTAAGTCCATTCCTTCTTTCTGCTTTGATCTTCCCATTATTTTTCTAAAGTCATTCCAAACAAAGAGCTTTCTATCTCCAGCTGGAAGAGGTTTAACTAAAATAATGCACAATTCTCAAAACATCAAATTAATTCTTGCATCCAGAAGTGGACTTGAGATATAAAATCTGCACTATTTTTTTTAACTAAGTATCAAACCTCTAGATTATCAATTCACCCATTAATGTCACTTGAAAAAACTGTAGTCCAGACAGCAGATTGCATAAAGTCATACTCAAAACTGTAGCACAGATAAAGAAATCATCTCTTTGTCATTGTGTGAAAGCTAGGGCTAAAACAGAAAGCAAATATACAATGATTTCCTGAAGCCACAGACACCAGACTCATGGCTCCACAAATTATTTTTACAGAAGACAATGTGTACTACCTACTCTCACATCCTTACTGAAAGACTTATGGTTTGCTACTAGGACAGGGAGAACTATGTAAAAAAAAGGTAAAATAAACAAAAAATGCCATACTGTGCTCCCAGTTTGGTTTTTCTTCTGGTCTGGAGACTGTAGGCATCTTTCAAGAATTGCTTCACATACAAAAAGTCTTGGTTCAGTCTCATCCCAGAAATGGGAAGCAGGGATGCGGCCAGACAAGTCTGGATACTCCACAGCAGACCTAACAGAAGAAAAAAATGTAAAAAGGGAGACAAAAATCATTCTAGNAACACCTTAAGTGGGCTACAGAAAGGCTGTAGGATATGTGATGGGAGGACTATGAATAATGGATGCAAAATGGAAGAGGGGAAATTCAGGCTGGAGACAAGAAATTCTTTCCTGTGAGGGTGGTGAGACACTAGAAGAGGCTGCCCAGAGAGATGTGGATGCCCCCTCCCTGAAGGTGTGTAAGGCCAGGCTGGACAAGGCACTGAGCAACCTGGTGGGAGCTCTCATTTGCTGTTGTCACTGAAGGAAAGACTCTGGGGAAAACTGAAGAAGGGCTGGGAGGCAAATTAAGGGAGAGATTCAGAGATGCAGAAATACAGTGTCCTGTTTATGGCACCAAATTCAAAACAAACTCCTTGCAAACTGAAAAACAGCACTTGTGGAAAATAATTGGAAGTGTTTAGGTCATGCTTCAAGAGAAGAGAGAGAGAAGAAGAGTGCTGATTATTTTCTTGTGAATTTACTCATTCCAATTCCAAGGCACTCTAAAATGAAGCGCAGATCAGCATTATTCACAGTGACACCATCTCACATTTAACTATCAGTGAGGGTATTATTAGTTTGTGGTGGCCTCTCTTGGGCTACACAAGATACTACACTTGAAAACAACTTCCACACTACTTAGCACTGTTGTTTAACTGATCAAGACATAAGGCCTCAACTCCATACTGGATGTTGCTTTCAACAAGCCTGGGAGTTTCTTCTGGTTTTCAGTGATAAGAGTAAATCCTGTTTTGCTTCTAACCTCTATAGTAGATAGTTGCTAAAAGACCAATGCACCTTTCTATGCTAGAGCTGATTTTCCTTAAGAAAAATATAGTCAGCAAAATTACAGTAAAACCAGATGGGAGTTGGTATCCAAACATTCCACCACACTCCCAGGAGAATTCCTAGTTCATTCCATTTTGCTTCAGCATGTACAAAAAAAAAGCTGTCGCTTCTAAATAAACTTTTCCTGAGTGTTATCCACACAAAATCATCCTGCACTGAACTTTAAAACAAACCATTTTGCCTAAGATTTTCCTTCAGAATATCCTTTCCTCAGTTCTTACCCTTTAAACTCTTCATGGAAGAGGATCTTCCCAAGATTTTTCTGTATTTTAAGATCAGAATCCTGATTCCAGTCACCTCTACACACACCCCCCCCAACACCTGATCACCTTCATCACAGAGGAACTCTTCCTTGTTCACCTATAAATTCTATATCTCATCTACAACATCCATAACTGGGAAGGAGCTCCTTAGTTGACCTGCATGTTTCCTGAAGAGCCATGTTCTCCTTACTTTTAGCTGGCTTTCATCTGACATTCCTTAATTATCATATTGGCAGGCTGACTGACATATAATGCATTGATTCCAATTAATATTTGAAAAATTAAAAAATTAAATTTGTGCAAGCTTCTACACAAAGCTAGGGGAATGCCAGTATCAAAGTGATGCTTGTCTTCATAGGGCAGGTTCCTATCTTAAATCCACCAAAGCTTCTTACTTGTCAATGCCTTGTGCAGGAGAAGACTTCTCTCTACCATTTCCCTGTTCGGCCTTGAAGTCAAAGACTGAAGCTATGTCTGTTTCAACATCGTAGAAATAGATCTTGGAATCAATGTTCCCATCTGCCTACAAGAAGAGAAAACAAAGGTTGGTGAGGCATGCAGTTAAAAAGAAAAAAGGCAAAGTTTATCTCCTCTCATTCACCCTCCCATTTGATCCACACAAGAACATTCTTTGGTAGAAATATTTAAACATCTCTTGGTTTTTTTTCCCTTTAATTTCTTTGAAAACCTACAGAGTAGCTTTTATAATGAAAATGTTGCTTCTTGTTTCCAGGCTGTTCTTCTCAGCAAATGTACAAAATCTCAACATACCTTAATTTTGATGCTTAGTTACATGTTTGGACATGACATTTCAAGAGCCAATACACTGCATGGAACATTCAAGCTTATGTCTGAGAAGTGAATATTGTGTTCCCAGTAATCTTTCTGAAATATACCAGTCTGTTCATTGATGATCAGGTCCCAGGGCAGTAAGCAAAGAGTTTTGTCTCACCTTATTAACAAGGACGCTGATTTTATTGCCATTAGCATTGCACTTGACAGATGAGATGCCTCCAAGGCCAGGAAACAGCTTAGAGAAATTCTGGCTACTGAAGAGCACTTTTGCCTTTCTGTGGAAAGAAATAAATTCTGCATGGGGAGTGGTAAGCAACTGGCAATACACATCAGGCAAAACACTTTTTGCTCAACTATTTTTTAAAAGTTTATTAATACCTGCGGGAGAGATCAAAGACTTTAAAGCAAGCCAAATCAGTTCCCACAGTCAGGAAGTTTCCACAGACATCCAAGAGGCGTGGATTCCCCTCTGCTTCAGAGAACACCAGCAGCTCTTTAACTGTGCCCTGAGAAGAAACATGGAACACCAGGTTTGTGTGGCCAAAGTCTAACTGGAAGGGACTTAAAGTGAACCAAGTTAAATAACAAATGGCTGAGCTTCTATGTTAGAGAAATTCCTACTAGCAAAATGAGAGAAACTACACATACTCTGAAGTCTACAAATGCAATCTGTGTTTCTGACTGAAAACTGGGTGTATGACCTCTGAAAAAGCTAAAATTCAGAGGTATCCTTCTGCAAGAGTTTCATTTTCACTAGTACATCCTTCTCCAATTAGGAGGGATACAGAAATACAGGTCCTGAATATCTTTTAATGTACAACTGCAAGAATTTAAACACAAATTAAACCCGCTTTTATCATGATAAAACTCACATTCCTCAATAAAATAATTACTTCAATAAAATTATGTGTCATAGGACACTGATAATCAGATTTGTCTTCTTGATTCTCACAGACTAGCAGAGGCTGCAAAGGTTGAACAGCAGATTCTGCAGGAACACAGAACATGCAGGAGGTATTTTTGACATGTTTACATTATCCTGTAAGAACATCTGGTATGTTCATTTTCCTGTCAGTAACACATGTCCATATTTGCATGCAATTTTTATCTTATAAAAGCCTGGCCATACAAAGCCCTGTTTTCTTTTTTAAGTGCAGCAGCATTTAAAATAACAAACTTTTTAAAGAACGCAGAAGGCAATGATCCTTCTGCTGAAATGTTCATTATATTTTTCTCTATGACAAAGGCAGAATTAACAGGCTTACTTATAAGCTATAACTGTGAAAAAAAAGGGAGTCCTATTTAGTTCTTGGTTTCCTAACCCTTACCTGCCAGGTGCGGACCTGGACTTGGTATGGCTCAACTGTGTACAAATTTTCTTGGTGCACAGCTACAACTGGAGAGTCACAAAGAAAAGAGCCTGGAATAATGACAATTAAGACCCAATTACAATAAGCAATGTTTTTAAAAAGGAAAAAACAAGTAATTTTTATTTCAAGTGTTCAATTTCCACTGTTTTGCACCAAATCTGTTCTTCAATCTGTCAATTTCCACTAATTCCACTCCTTGGTGTTGCAGCTTTCTTTCATTCTTCTACTACAGTCAAAAAGCTGAGAGTCCTGATGAAAGCAGGTGATTTTTACCTTCTGCCCATGAAAACAAATGGAAGAGGAAGGGGAGAGAGTGGATACGGGGAGTGAAAAGAGTAGTGCAGTATGAGGTTCCACCACTGAACTACAATTGAAGAGTAACAAAGGGATCTCTGTCAGAAAAGAATCATAGA
>VZTY01023420.1:428-12104 GCA_013400935.1 Turnix velox | reverse complement strand
TGGAAGGGACCTCGAAGATCATAGAGCTCCAACCCTGCCGCCATAGGCAGGGACACCTCCCACTAGATCAGGCTGCTCAGTGCCTTGTCCAGCCTGGTCTTGAACACCTCCAGAGAGGGGGGCATCCACAACCTCTCTGGGCAACCTGTTCCAGTGCCTCACCACCCTCACTGTAAAGAATTTCTTTCTTATGTCAAGTCTAAATCTACCCCCTTCCACTTTACAACCATTGTTTCTAGTCCTCCCATCTGATATCATATTAAAAAGTCCTTCCCCTGCCTTTCTGTAGGACCCCCTCAGGTACTGATAAGTTAGTCTGAGGTCCCCTCTGAGCCTTCTCTTCTCCAGGCTGAACAACCCCAACTCCTTCAGCCTGTCTTCATAGGGCAGTTGCTCCAGCCCTTTGACCATCTTCGTGGAATCACCTANTTCTAGTCCTCCCATCTGACATCACATTAAAAAGACCTAACTCTGACAAGGAAAGAGGTGTTTAAGGCCAGGCTGGATGAGACACTGAGCAATCTGATTTAGTGGGAGGTGTCCTTGCCCATGGCAGGGGGGTTGGAACTAGATGATCTTTAAGACCCCTTCCAACCCAAACCATGCTATGATTCTATTTGGACCTATCTCAATATTTCCAGGACTGGCTGTAACTGAACAGAGTTTAGGAAGACATATATTTTAATTTTAAGCTGACAGATGCACATCACCTTTGGTTTTCCCTTTGCTGCAACCCTGCCCTCATACACAGGAATATCAACATATTCTGAGGCTGCCCTGCATGTTACATCCCAGCAGACTGAGTCAATAAAGCACAGATGCAGGAATTGGCAGCTTACTTCTGATTTTATTGATGACCTTTATACCCTAAATGTTTTATTTTGCAAAATGAGAATATGAAAGCTAATTCGTGCTAGTAAGATTTTTCACTTATGATAACAGTCCATCAGTTGTCACAAATTAAAAGAACTTGGAGGAAGAGAACTACTCAAACTCTGATCAGTGTTCAGCATCCTACCTGCATTTCGGAAGGTATCTCCTGAGCACTCAAAGACTGTGACTTGCTTCCCATTCCAGAATACCAGAGCATCCTAAACCAATCAAAAAAAGCAAAAGAATATCTACATTCAGTTTCTTTTGGAATCATACAGCAATCCTTGCAGTAATACAACAAGACCTTCCACAGAACAGCTACTATTCTATATATATTGGGTTGGAAGGCTTCTGAAAGCTCTCTGGTCAGCACCTAGAGGAGTTACTGAAATCCAGTGATATCCAAGAACACCACAGCATCATTGCTGCCACCATAACAGTACTATATATATATCAAAGGGGTATATTAAAGACTTAATAAGTTTGGTCTCCATATACCCAATAAGGCAAATAATCAAGCAAATAAATAAAAACCCCACAAATTAACCTTAGTAGCGAAGACTCCATTAACATTCATATCAACAGAAAGGCTGTGTGTGGTTCCTGTGCTGAAGGTGGTCACATTAAACAGGTTGGGAGACACCTGTACAACAGCCACTTGCTGATGGAAATGAGAGAGCATGGCCTGTTCACTGAGGATCACAACAGAGCTGGTGGTGTTCACTGCCAGCAGGTTTTTTTGGGAGCCCCACTGCACAGAATAAGAAAAACAAAAAAATAAAGCACAACACAACTTTATCTAGAACAGTCACCACAATGTCTCTGAACCTATGACAAGGGATAGGACAGAATAAAACTTTCTATACATATATAAGGTCCTACAATCTAACTGTAATAAATTACTAGGAATTACTACAGTTTAAAACCATTAATATCATGAACATCTGGGTTGGAAGGGACCTTTCAGTACACAGCATATAACCATCAGCCCAGATCTGACAAGCTTCACAGAATGATTTGAGTTGCAAGGAACCTTAATGATCATCTAGTTCCAACCCCCCTGCCATGGGCAGGGACACCTCCCACTAGACCAGGTTGCTCAATGCCTCCTGGTCTAGCCTGGACTCAAACAGCTCCAGGGAGGAGGCATCCACAACCTCTCTGGGCAACCTATTCTAGTGTCTCACCACCTTCACAGTAAAAACTTCTTTCTAATATCCAGCCTAAATTTACCCTCTTCCAATTTGCATCAATTTCTCCTAGTCCTACCATCCTGTATCCCAATAAAAAGTCCTACCCCAGCCTGGAACAGGTTGCCCAGAGATGATGTGGATGCCCCCTTTGGTCCCCATACCTGTACATTAGCAATGGGTTTCATCATTTTCACAGAGACAATCTATTTATCTAATGTTCATGAGGTTCTGCTAACATGCAAGAAGACTCTTCCCTGTCTTACCTCTATCTGAGTGATATTTCCTTCAAGTTCTGTAGGTGCCTGCAGCTTCCACTTCTCCGTGCCCTCCTGCTGGGATCCTGCTACCTTCCTCCATAGAGCTACTCTCCCTTTGTTAGTGCCAGCCACCAAGAGACCTGCCATTCACAAACTTTTGATTAGACATTTTACATTTTAAACTTCAGAAAAACAACCCTGCATTATACAAAGCAGCCAACAGCCTAGCTGTGCTTCTAAGGTACACCATCTTCTAACAGCATCCCTCTCCATTTCTGGAGAAACTTCTGAAACCTCTGGAGAAACACAGGGAGAAGTTTTACTTGGCAAGGCCCACATTCTATGCTACCAGATGAATCTGTCTGCATCTGAGTTTAATTTTAACCATTTCTTCATGAAGAACTGGGTGTGTAGTCACCATGGGCAAGTAACCATTGAAAACCATTCCAGAAGATACTAGCTAAACTGCCAAACAAGGTGGTAGCTTCATGGAACTGACATCCACACCTACACAGGTTGGGTGAGTGATACTTTGTATGAGCTCTAGTGTGGGCTCCTAGAGTGAAATGTCCATAAGGTCTGGAGTGTGTTAGTTGTGCTCCAGCAGAACCCATACCAGAGTTCAGTGTCACCAAAGTGATCCCTTTGTACCTTTAACAGCACATTCCCAATCTGAACAATCTGATCTATAATGCTTCTGTATCACACTATTATTGAAAAACTTGATAAAAATATTCTGAAAGGCTGACAGGGCACCAAAGGCTGAGGTTTGAAAAGGTTTAGGATCCAGAGATCACAGCTACCATGTTATTTCCTACCTTTTGCACTGCAGTAAGAAACACAGTTAATACATTCTCCTCTCTCAAAGCCAAACTGCACATCCGGGGAGAGCACATAGTTCTCGCCTTCATCCAAATCCCAGCACCTAAGGCACACAAGAGTGTTAGCAATGCTTTTCCTTGACAAATAAAAGCACTAGGATGCTGTCCATGGGATTAGTTTACTACTTCCATAATGATCATTCAGTTTTTAAAATTAAATTGCCAGCAGCGGCTCCTAGAATGTGAATTTCTTAATGTCCTTTTCCCTTTGGCTTTTTAATCTGTAGAATATCACAGAATATGCTATAAAAACAGACATCAGAAGCAAACCAAACTTTAAGGGAAAAAAAAAAAAAAAGAAAGTGAGGTCTCATAACTTTCCTCCTCCCATCTTATGCTTCCTCCTCTATTTAAAGAATATTCCTTGGCTAACCAGTAGTCATTTGGGTTCCAGGTTTATTTTCTAGAACTACATGTCCTCAGATGTATTCCTACTTGATACTTGGTCTTTATTATGTTGTCACAAAATTAACAGAGCACAAAGGCTCAAGAAAGGAAACTACTGATGTCAATGGGAAACTTCCATCCAAAAAATAAAAGTTAGAGGAAACAGGTAAAGTCTTTTCACTGGTAAACACAGAACAACTGTTCAGCAAAATACTAAGTGTACTACAGACTGTAAATAAGCTTTTAGGTGGCACTTCTTATTTATACCCAGAACAGCTTTTAAAAAAAATTCTTACCTGATGACAGTCTCACCCTGGGCAGTAACAACAAGACTATTGTCTATGAGAATTATCACTGCAGAATGACCCATCTTCCCACTCAATTTCATCTGTTAAATACAAGTAAATATCTAAATTTACTGAAGGCAGGAGGAATAACCTGCAAGGCAGTAAAGCATCTGAATTGCCTACTTTGACTGAAAAGTTAAAATGTAACTAAACCTGCAGGTTCAGATAGAGCCACTGTTTCTCCAAGGCAGGGATTACCCCTGGATGCATCAAGTATGACATAAAATTGAATAAAATAATGTTTGTAGTAGTAAGCAAGCAAGGAGTTTTTTCTCTTATATTTGACAGGATTTGTTAAAGTTTGTGAAATGTGAAACACCAAGACTCACTTCTAGTCAAAAATAGAGATTAATAAGAATACTCTAGTGATACATATATGTCCAGCCTTTTTCAATCTTACATAAAATTTTAAAATCTTTTGGAAGGCAAAGGTTTGGGCTCCATCTAATTCCCTAAGACAAGGAAAATGAAGAGGCTCAGAATGAAAGAAACTGAAATGAATGAAAGCCAGTATTTCCAACTTCAAGAACATGCCACTGTACTCCACTCCAAAATGAGTACATATTTGCTCATCAAGGTATTGTCTAAGAAAAATGAGAGTTGCTTCATTTGTAGTCCAAAAAGTGATAATCAGCAACCCCTAACAAATACTTAAGAAGATTAGATATTGCAACTTTACCATGTCATCTCTTACCTTCATGAGCTCTTGTGCCTCTCCCTCAGGAGTAAATGCATGCAAGGACAGCTGCAGGTTCTCTGTAATTAACATTAAAACATCTCTTTCCTCCATGAAAATAAGTTTTTGGACCAGACTCTCTGTAGACAACACTTGCCTTGACTTTCCCTTCTCATTCACGTAATGCACAGAACCTGGAGAATATATAGACATGGTAGTTTTTAATCAATAGGTTTTTTTCTGTCTTAGTAAATATTCCTCAAATGCTGAAAAGATATAAATAAACCACAATTATTTTGTCTCAGGATAGAGACTAAAATAGTTGACCAGAGCAATAAACCAAAACTTAATCACTTCTTCCCAATATAGGAAATCCAGAGGGGAATAATTTAAATGCCTTAACTTAAATAATTTTAAGCTAAAAGTAAAGTTTCTGCATACATATGCATGTAAGACAGCTTCTGAAATCATAACCATTAGTAGGAATTTGTGAAAGAAGAACAATTTATAGCAAAATCTAGATTACAGAGCCCTGAGGATATGGAGATCCTCATAGTTTATAAATACCCCACCACACACCCCCAAAAAACAGCTTTCTGTAGAAATGACACACAGCCCTACCCAGAGAAAAACCTAGAACCAGTGCAGCAGCTTGCAAATGGTGTAAAAGAAATCATCCAGATGAATGGAGTTGTTGAAATTTGAAGATTTCATGCCACACACATACATAATTCCTTAGCAAGTCATATTTGATCCCCATGAAAACTTCACTGGTTCTGAAGTTAGGACAGATCCAAAATATATGTGTCTGAATGAATCTATGTAAAGAGACTGCTCAAAGGAAGCTGTGGGTGTCATTTCACTGACATTTTAGATATTTGAGGAGGATGTGACAAAAAAAAAAAGCCATCTGCAGGACACGGGCTCTGTCCCTAGATGGAGCTGTGCACCGCCAGGACAGCAGCTCAGGGAGACGGGATAAAACTGGCAAAGCCACTCCAAGATTCTTTCCTTCTAGGTTTAAGTGCTCTGTACCCCTTTCTTATTAGATATGCAAAATTTAAATAAAGAGGCTTCTAACTCACTAATCCCAGTGCTCTGCAAAACAAATGGAGGCAGACAACGCCATACAGAAAGTACACTGGTGTGTAAATGATAAATGTCAGCACTGAATTCAATTACAATGAAGCTGCAGAACTACACTAACTTAAAAGGTTTTTTGGGAGTAGTTAACACTTGAATCGAGAGGATTACAGACCCAAATCTTTCACTGGAATTAAACTTGCAACACGAGTTGTCACAGGCATTCTGACTGCTGACCAGAGTTTACAAGTAGAAAGAATCCTGAGAACAACTAAGGTAAAGAATAAAAAGAGCTCAGGGAAAACTAGTACCCAGGATAGTAAAAGGGAGAGGAAAAGGCAAAAGGGATCAAAGAAAACTAAACACAAAACATTCAGCCTTTTTTGCAGCCTGAAGCATTATTTCAAAGCATGAGAATAGAAAAAGTAAATTAATAATTTCTTTTAAAGGTGTGCTCTAGCCACATTTGTGTATTTCTAGCAAAAGACCTAGAACATAAGCATTATCTTGAAGCTTTGCACAAGCTGCTGATACCTTCTGATTTCATTCACACTTAGGTGTTAGAGATCACTTTCCTTACCTTCCTTTCCTTTGGAGAGAATTCAGCCTGAAGATGCTAAGATTTTAATAATTTTCTTCCTTTCTTCTTACCAAATACTCATCAAGTCCTACAAATAGTCTATTTTATTGGATATGATGAGTGATATATGGACATACTCCAGCTGCTGGATATGTGAGGATGATCATGCACTGAGCTATGTGGAAGTATTATGGAGACAAATGTCTAGCAGACTGTAAAAATAGTTTTGCTCTTACCATCTGTCAAAGCAATAAAGAAGGACAGTCCTTCCTGGACTCCTGCTTTCAGAGGGCTTCTTGTTCCAGCTCTCCTCCAGTTAAACATGTCCAAGGCCTTCTCATCACCACCCACAGCTGCTTTTGCCAACTGTACCAAGTCCCTGCCAACAACAATACTTATTTTCCAATTTCTTACATAGTAAGAGTACTTTCTACCTCAAAGAATGGTTAAGTAGTTAAACATATCACAAAGAGAAAATAAAGATGTTTCATACACTGATTGGAAAAAGGACTTATCAAGAAGATACAAATTAAAACTGCAATACCAGCTTTCATTTGCACTGTTGCATCTTTTTTTCTATGAGTGTTATTACTCTACAGAGATGTGAAACAGAAAAGGCCCAGACAAGGCAGTATTTTTTTTCCTACAGCTGTTTCCTATTCCTTGCTTGGAGAAATAAGAAATAATAAGAGTTTCAAACTGACTTTCGATTTAATTATTCTTGCCAATAATTGAATGGATAGTTGTGTTTTCAGCATGCTTCCTGCTTTTCACCACCAGCAACACTGCTAATGAGAACAACTAAAGGAAGAATCAACACCAACATAGAGTAAAACACCAGCAAAAGGAAGATCTGTGCACAGGACACAGACAGTTACTACAGCAGGAGAAGAACTTGAAAATAAGTTAAAAGAACTTTTTTTAAAAAAAAAAAGTGTATCTATATAAAGTTTGTCTGCAAGTAGGATTTTCTCTCTATGGAATAAGAAAGACCTGGTCTACTGCTGCCCTGATGGGATATGATACTTACTCTCCAGGAGGGAGGGGTCGAAATACAGAATGGGACAGACATTTTCCATACTCTTGTTTCAGCAGGGCAAGACCCTGCACTCTGCCTCGCTGGTCCATTCGCCATAGAACCAAGACACCATGCTAGAAAGACAACAGTTAATTCATTATCCCATGCACACTAATGAGAATCTCCACTTTAGCTACTCAGTGTACATAAAAACAAGGGGAAAGAGTCTTTGCCCAAGAGACTACAGGGCTAATTGATAAGTTTTAAACTAGATAAGGGGGAGGGGGATGATAATATCAGGCCTGTCTGTGACAAGCTGCAGGACACATCAAGGGTAGTAAGACATTTCAAGTATTTCCACAGCATATTTTCCTTACTAGTTTGACACATTTTTAGAGGACTAATAAAACCAATATGATAGATAAGAAATGAGAGTTGATACTGAAGTGAGCAATGCTATGCACTCACTATGGATCAACTTGTTGTAGCTGGAACTTGTTCCTCAACATCTGGGTTTTATTTCTGAGTCTGACAGAAAAATTTGTGCATAGATAAGAGTAAATAATTCACATTGTCTCTGCCTCAGTTATCCCATTATTAAAAAAACATTAAATCCTCATCTGTTGCCCAAGATATACTGAGCAGCAGGATATAGAGACATTTTCATTAAAACATAAATTGATAAAACTGCAACAAGTACCGCAGGGAAAGAAAAATACTGAGATTTGATTTTACTCACTGATAATTTTAATTCATGTCTAAAGTCAGGGAATTTCTCACCCCTGCAACTGTCCCTTCCCCCTACTGATCCATCCTATAATCTCAGAGGGGTGCACAACACTATTCCACATCAAACACACATCTGTCATTCCAACTACCCACCTTATCACCTGACAAAAGGTGTGTACCATTTGTACTCCAGTTGAGGACAGTAATTTCAGCGTCATGACTTGGTGGTACAACGTGGTGCTCCTTGTCCTGTTTATTAAGTATCACAACTTCTCCTTTCTCCCACCCTGCTGCAAGAATGGGACGGGAAGGGTGCCAGGAAATGGATGTGACCTGAAAGTTTCTCTCAATATGTGCATCAGACACATGTTCTCCCTGCAAATAGAAATAAAGTGCAAGTTCAGTACAACAGAGACTCAGCACAAGGATGCAGCTAAACCTTCTCATTCTCTTCCCAGTCAACAAGTTTTTCTGTGGCATGTAACAGTGTTCTGCAAGAGACATGAAGTGGCTACACAAATTCTCTCCACAGCTATTTCATGTACATAAAAATTAAGGCATGAACAAAGTCTCATGAAAACACAGCAGTGTCAAGTGACTGCCTTGTTCTGCTCTTCCAGGCTATTCTCACAGTGTAGATGAGAAGCTCTCAATGAGCATCATTGTCCTGTATGAAGGATAAGGTGGCTTTGAGCACACAACAAGATGAAAAAAACCTCAACTTTAGAAAAACAAAACACATCTTTGAGGACACAGAATAATCCATTTCTTTAACAGCTCTTAAAGACCCCCATTTGTCCATGGTGTGCAATATTTCAAGCAAATAATTTGACTTTTTATGTATCTATTTATTTTTCCAATTGTAAAATCTGGGTGGCAATTCTACAAGACACACTTAGAAAAGGTTTCATTTTATATACTACTGGTATTAACAGACAAGCATTTCCAGTATATATGCTGCTAGATAGCTTGTAATACCATTTCCCTAAATTTTTCCCCTGAAAATTATGTAAACCATAAATTTACACAAGCATCTTGTGTAAGGTTTAGAGCATACAAAGGAAATACCTGCTTATAGGCAGAAATACCCAGTAGGAAAACCTATTTTGATGTAACAAGCTGAATGTAGCAAATGAGCACAGTCTCAAGGTGGGAGAGCTATTTTTAAAATTTACTTTTCTTAGTACATTTTATTCACTCAGAGTTAAAAAAAGCAGCAGCCCACACCCATTTTATTTATAAGCTGTATGAGAAGTAACCACCACAAATAAAATACAAAGAATGTAAAAACTAAACTTCAATGGAAAGATTCATTTAACTTACAAGCACTTTTTCTCTAAAATACATATTAGAATCATTGGCTACTGATTACATGTAACAGGTACCACAGGTCACGGATAGTAATTAAAATACAAAAGAAGTATTCAAGGAACATGAATAAGGCTGGAAATGCACACATAAAAAAGTGAAGCTCCAACCCAGCAAAAGGATTTCAAGCTCAAAAGCAAAGATGCTGATTATTCACCTGTTCCAGGTAGATATCCACACGGCCCCCAGATGTTGTGCTGATGGAAGCAACTGCCAGGAAGGGATGAACTGGGTGCCAAGCTATGTGAGAACTGGAAGCAACTGAACTGGGAGCTTCTATTTTATGATCCACATACACAGCCATAACAACAGGAGCTGTCACAGCCTGCAAACCTGTGTGAGGAAAGCAAATATTTTAAGCAAGTAATTTAATGCAGTCATATATATACACTATATGCATGCTATATTACTTATATACATTGCATGCAATAACAAATATGCTTTAAAATGGGTAAAAAGCAAAGCAACAGCATCATCTTGTTAATGTGCACTACACAGACATGAAAAAGGTCAAGGTGGAGATTTTAAAAACTACGGAGGAAAACCAAGCTTTGTCATGTGTTTCTAATTTCATTCATTTCATCTTACTCTAGCAGGCAAAGAATTTGATATGTATTTGAATACAAGATTTATACAGGCCTAAAGTTTGAACTAATAGAGAAATTCACTTCAGATTAAAATAAAGACTTGAGATACATAAATGTAAAAAAAGAAAAAAATACCAACAAAAGCACATTCGGTATGAACCAACAGTTATGTAACACTCAGCCACACAGATTTAATGCCTTTTGTACATCCATCTTTTTCTGCTAAGTGTTCTTTGCATCTGTAGTGGTGTTACTTATTCAACTACTTTTGTAGGTTGGAAGGGACCTTAAAGATCATCTAGTTCCAAGCCCCCTGATCTGGGCAAGGACACCTAGACCAGTTTGCTCAGTGCCTCATCCAGCCTGACCTTAAACACCTCCACAACCTCTCTGGACAAGAAACTCCAGCTTTCTAAAACTTAAAGTGTTGGGGTTTTTTTAAATTGCCTCAGAAAAAAAAATTAGTAAGCAAAACGGAGCGACACTACAGATACTATAAATACTATATCCTGTGAGGACTAAAACAGAAAGAGTTAATAGTAAGAATCTGCTTAAATCCACAGCGAAGGGGATGGAATGAGAAAACACACACACAGAGACAGTCCCGACCGCTTCCCCAGCGATTCCCCTCTCCGAGAGACGGTGCCAGGCCTGGGCCAGAGCCCGGTGGGACCCGCCGGCCGAGCACCCCGCTGCAACAGGCATCCCCGGCCCGCTGCCTCCCACCTCCCGTTACCGCGCCGCCGAACCTGGCCGCTCCCGCTCACCAACCCCGCTGTGGCAGGGACAGGCCCGAGAAGACTCCGGCCAAGCCGGTGAGAAGTCTCGGCGGCCCACGGTCGGGACGGTGCCCCAAGCCCGCTTCTCACCCGTGGCGCCGCGGTCCCGGCGGGACAGAGCAGGCCCGGCCGCGCTCGCCCCCACAGGCTTTGCGTTACCCCTGACAACGGACGGGCGCCAGCGCGGAAACTCCCGACTCGCAGCCGAAGAGTAGCGGAAACACCCGAAGCAGACGGAGAGAAACCGCTTGGCTGGCACTAGAGCAGTCTGCTCAGTGCCTCATCCAGCCTGGCCTTAAACACCTCCAGGAATTGAAGGGACATCCACAGCCTCTCCGAGCAACCTCTTCCAGTGCCGCACCACCCTCACTGTAAAGAATTTCTTTCTTATATCTATTCTGAATCTACCCCCTTCCAATTTACATCCATTGCATCTTGGTCCTGGAGGAAAAGTAAAAAACAGATCGGTAACCACCACAAACAAAATACAAAGAAGGGGAAAATTAAATTTCAATGGAAAGATTCATTTAATTCACAAACACTTTTCTTCTAAAGGACACATCACATTCATTGGCTACTGATTACCTGTCATAGATAGAACAGGACATGGGCAGTAATTAAAATACAGAATCATAGAATGGTTTGGGTTGGAAGAGACCTTCAAGATTATCTAGTTCCAACCCCCCTGCCATGGGCAGGGACACCTCCCACCACACCAGTGGCTCAATGTCCCAACCAACATGGCCTTGAACATCTCCAGGGATTGAGGGGAAGAGGGATTCGAGGAGCACGAATAAGGCTGCAAACGCACACATAAAAAAGTGAAGTTTCAACCCAGCAAAAGGATTTCAAGCTCAAAAGCAAAATTGCTGATTATTTGCCTTTTCTAGGCAGATATCCACACGGCCCCCAGATGCT
>VZTY01023417.1:9900-124783 GCA_013400935.1 Turnix velox | reverse complement strand
CAAGGTGTCCCCGCTGTCCCCACGGCACTCACTTCTTAATGCCGGCTGCCTCGTCCCCTTCTGCCTACCATGATTCCAGCATCTGCTTCACTGAAGGTGCCCCTGGTGTCAGCCCTCACCTTGGTAGCCAACTCTTCCACCCGCTGCTGCAGGGCCTGCACCTGGGATGTCACCCATCGCCTCGCGCTCTGCGCCCTGCCCCTCGCGCCCCGCCCGGCGCCTCCGGTGGCGGCGGCTGGTCGGTGTGGTTGGTGGGTGCGAGCCCTGGCGCGGCCCCGGTCCAGCAGAACACAGAAATCCCAAGGAGCTGCTCTTGAAGCTCCCCCTGTCCGCCCGTCACTGCACCGCCAGGTGCCACTGAAACTCAGCGGGAGCAGAGCGTGATGGGTCCCTCCCGCTGATGTCACCGGCCGCAGCCTCGGCGGCGCTGAGCTGCGGGACGAAGAAGGGGCCCGGCGAGGACGGGACAATGGCTCTGCCATGGGCCCCTCTCCCGAAGGGCTTACGGCGCTGGAGGGCCCAGGCCAGGAAGGATGGAATGGGGGGTTGGCACGAAGCAGGGAAATGGCCCCCGCAGAGGATTGCACCCACCGGCGAGATGGGATTTTTCGGCAAGGAGCCCAAGCAGGCGCTCTGGCAGCAGCTGTGTCTCCGAGCAGCACCTTCACAAGCCGGGCTGGGAGGGGCTGGTCACAAACCAGGGAAGCCAAGACAGTCAGATGACAAGCGATTTTATTTTGCAAAACAATCACTATACAGCAACAAATACAATTGCAAATCGGATTGAAAAACATGAACTACCTACCACCAGCCATTCAAGAAATGCCTCTTTTATGGTAACAGGCTCTAGAATTATCAGAAGAAAACACAGGTTTGTAACAGCAGACCGTATTCCTTGATTTCCCAGCATACAGCATGTTTATTTGCTGACTTTTTTTCTCTTTGCTAAAGTTGAAGTGGCTTTTTACACGCTCGACTTTCCCAAGCGTGAAACTAATTTACCTTTCTGCAGTGGGAATTGCTGGAGCTGCAGAGGGAGCTGCTTTAGGAATGGGACGCTGCGAGCCTCGGAATGGCACTCAGCTGCTTCTCACAGCCAACGACATCTACTCTTCAAGGCACTGGCCTTTGAAGGGACATTTGTACTTGGGTTTCAAACAGTATGTGGTCCAGCACGGAGAGAACTCCTGCTCATGTGTGGCAGGCCCCGAGGGCTGCCTTTCATCAATACCCATGAGCAGCGAGATGAGGTTGTGGCTGTACCTGAGCAGAGTGTCAGTGGGTGACAGCACCCACTGCTGTACAGCCAAAATGCACCATTTCCCTCATCAGTGGGAGTTTCTTCTCTTGCTGAACAGAGGTTTCTCAGCTTGGATTTCTCCGCTTGTGGTTACACAGAACTCTGCAGACAAGGCAGAGGTACATTTTCTTTTTTTCTCTGCAACTTAGTTATTAATTTAGGGCTCTCCCCTCTCTATTCAAACAAGGCTTCACCGTTTCTTGTGTCTGGATTCTCTCTCACGTGTTACAGAGCTGGGCTCAACAGGCCTGGGAGAAAGACTCTATGGATGGAGTTCCTAGGAAGCTGGCTCTATCCTCTTCAGTGGGCATTGCATATTTACAATAGTTGTTTTTAAGACCAACGCTCTTCTTGAGAAGTTAATATTAACAGAAGCTTTTGCAGTCAACATCTAGAATCATGTAATATGGTTTTGTTTTTTGTATCTGTATTTAACAGCACAAGACTCTTGATTTCATTGAACTCCACAGCATTTTAGGATTCTTTCTATAGAAGGATGATGCTGCAAAGATCTTTGCTGGATAAAGACAAGAAAGCTCATTTTAATGCATGAAATTAATGCCTTGGTGCATTACACTGCTCTAACTTTGGGCTTATGGGTGGATTAACCAAGGTTCTCCCTGTCTCAGCTCCAGAGGAGCTGCAGTGCCAGACTCTCACGTTGTCAAAAGAGAAAAGAAAACCCCACTACCAGACTAATATAGATCACAGGGTGATCCCAGCAATGAGATATCAATACTGTCTTGTTGGGTTTTCTTTTTGTCTATTGTTCTGAAAAAATGGGAAGAGGCTTCTAATGCACCTCCCTTGACACTGCTTCAATCTGAATTCTTGGGATTACTCTAAGCAAAAGCGTAGACTGAACTTTGAATGAGTATGGGAACTGGAGCTCACATCCATTGTTAAACAGGCTGGAAAAGGTAAGAGTTCCTGCATTTTTCAGAAATGTTAACCTCAAGCAGGAGCTTAGAAAAATTGCTGCAGAGCCACGATGGGGGGGATGACCAGGCTGGACAAGGCACTGGGCAGCCTGATCTAGTGGGAGGTGGGTTGGAACTCGATGATCTTTAAGGTCCCTTCCAACCCAAGCTATTCTATGATTCTATAAATGCAAGGCAGAAACCAGACCCCTGCAGATGCACTCAGCACAGTTTGAAACTCACTTTCCTTTGTACAGAACAACTGATTTACAAAAAGCATTAGGTACTTCATAGTATGAAAAAGCTTGTTGCAGAGCTGAAATGTTCTGTATGGGGCTGCCAGGAGCTCACCTTCAGCAGAACTTCTAGGGACAGAACAGCTTAGTCCTGTCTCTCTGCTGCTGTGGCAGCTCCACTGAGTATTCACCACCGGTAACTGCACATTCAATACCCAAATCTAACAACGGGGAAATGCTAAAATACTTCTCCACAGCTATAAAAAAATCTTCTCTGTGAGTCTTCTCAGAACAAACCCCAGCACACACAAACACAAATTTACGAAGGAAAAAGCACAGATCAAAAGCTCCCAACATACAACCTAATAAATACCTCCAGTACAACTCAACCAACAGTGCAAAGTTTAGACAAGAGATTTCAAAAGGAAAAGATCAAACAACCTGCAAGAATGTGACCTGGTCATTTAACAACGGCTACTGTACACAGAGCACAGCACATCTCCATCCACTGGTGATCATCCTCACAGACCCTCCAGTGCTCTGTCTCTCACAGGAAACTTTGCTCACTGCCTGCTGATAAATCTCTGCTCTTTAGTTTTCACCCTCACTTCTTATAGTCAATACAATCCCACGTTGCCCAGAGTTGAAGATGCCTGACCTGTTGGTGAGTCACTCCTAGCCCAGGGAGCTCATCCCATTCACTCATGTACGTACTTCACAGGCTGCCCACTGTGCATGTCAGGCATCACTGAAGGAATGGAAACAACCCATTAATCCTTGTATCTGTGTTTCAACTTTAGCAAAAAAAAAAAAAAAAAAAGCTCTAACATTCATTGTTACTATGAGATTTTTGAAAAAAAAAAAAAAAGAAAATAAAGGAAAATAAAGAAAAATAGCCAGAACCAAACTACTGTAGGTTTTTTTAAAAATCCAGACTCCAAACTCAGTCATCTGCATCTTTGCAGCTCCCCCGAACTAACACCTTGATGAAGAAAAGGAGGGGGGGAAGAAGGAAGGAGTCCTTCTCTTAGCATCACAGAAGAGACTTGCATCTGGCACTAAAACAGGGTCACAGCTTTTAGTTGTTACAGAAAGCAACCTCATGCTAAAATTTTCATCTTCTTAAAATGTATTCTTATGACTAGGGAAAAAAAAAAAACCCTGCTAACATCTACTTTTACATACCTAAAATTGCAACACCAAAGGGTGCAAGAGACACAGATACTGTGAATAAAGAAGTAGAATATTCAAGTATATGAGGAGGGCATATCACAAATGGCCACAGAGAAATATATATATATATATCTATAATACTGTATCAAACAGATGGGAGGATGTGAGACCGGTGGTGCACACAATCTGGCTGCTTAACTCCTACTCAGACTCCAGCCCTGTGGGTGGAAGTGCTTCTGCCTCCAGCAGCCTTTTTGACATAACTTCCCCAGCACGGTTCCAATGCCTCCAGCTTCCACTTTTACTTATTAGTTAAATAATTTATTGGCTTCTCAGCTATACACTGACAGAATTAACCAGGTCAAAAAACTGTTATTAACTTAATCCAACTTTGTTCTACTCATTTATACAAAATAACACATTATTTTAAATTAAACTCGAGTTTCTCTATTATGCCCTTTCTTCTGGAAAGCAGGCTGTTAATTTAATTTGTAGTAACTTACAATGGACAGCTTTTCTTTTTTTTTTATTTCCCCGTCTACCAACAGAACAGTGAAATGAGCAACTTGTGGGATCAACAAGGCTCTCTGGAAAGATGTGGGTGGCCTTCAGGCACATGGAAGATAAATTGCGCTTTATCATAGTATGGTACTCCATGCAAGACAGAGCAGAGCAACAATGACTGTCCAATGTAACATACTGCAGTTGTATACCCATAGAAAGCCAGTGTCTTCCTGTTGGAAATAGGAATCAGGCCAATTTCTGCTTTTTTTTTTTTTTCTTTTTTTTTTAACTGTATGGTAACTACAAGTCTTGGGATGCGACTTAGTTTTAGACATGGTAAATGATGAAGGTGACACCTGCTCTGAGCCCATTCCTGCCAAGAGCTCATGCCTAAGTACTATTACTTCATAGGAGGCGAAAGGAAGGAATTCATAAGCCCTGCTTGGCCAGGGCAGCCGTGACATCCTCAGCCAGCGTGGCCAGCTGGGGAGACTCCAGCAGGTTGATGCTCCCAGAGGAGGAGACATTGCTGAGGCGGCGCGGGGAAGCCACGCTGGACCTGCCTGGTGACTGCGTGATGATCTCGGCCCCATGATCCACACGGGCCTTGGCATGCTCTCGGAAGTTCAGCTTCTGGCTGTCAATCTGCTCCAGGGAAGCAAAGAATTGAACATGTTACATATTCACCAGATCTATCTCCTCAGAGATCGTTACATGGATCTCATTTGGTTTACTTTCAAGAACCCTCATTCTTCACTCATGAGCGTAATTGAAACTGAAGACTTCTTTAATAAACATGGGCTCACTCCACTGCATTCCTTTGCTGTGTCTGTCTGTGCTGTGTGCCTTGGTGAGCACAGCTCCCAGCTCTATAAATTCAATATTTTATTGGCACTGAGACCTGTCTCTGAAAACTGTATTTCAAATGTTTGTGGAGTGACCTTATTTTCCATAAATCTTCCTCCTGTTACACAGAGAAGTCCTGATCCTCTGGCTCACTCACACATGTAAGGTCACACCCATGTTGTGCATGATTTCTCACTAGGGGATAGGCCAGTACCCGCATCACGGGATGTTTAAGACTCACACTCAGCTTAGATGCAGATGGGAAAAGGGTCATTCCAGATCCCAAAGGGAGCAAATGGCACATAAGTGTGCTTGAAGGGGAAGAAAAAGACATCTCCTACTTAATTCAGAGTCATCCCTGAACTCACAGCTCCAATAACCTCATGAGTGGATGCACAGCAGCAGCCTTTTCTCTAAGGGCTGTCCCCTTACCTTGACGTTGCCACCACCAGGTACATGGTGGGCATTTTCCAGTGAAC
This sequence comes from Turnix velox, assembly GCA_013400935.1. NCBI lineage: Eukaryota > Metazoa > Chordata > Aves > Charadriiformes > Turnicidae > Turnix > Turnix velox. Next base: position 119,325 of record VZTY01023417.1, on the reverse strand, counting down.
CCACTTTAGCCTGAGCTTTTTCTTTGAAATCCAGTTTTACACTCTCAATTTTCACACGTCCACCTCCTGTACAGAAAAGGAAACATGGATTAAAGGGTGGAGAAAGCCTGACCTGATGCATCTGTATGTGCTAATGCTACTTCCCTGTTCACTGAGATCTAATGGTCAGTGAAATCTCAAACCTTCAGCATGTGTTCAAACAGTAAGATGTGCTGCAGCCCTACTGACTTTCATGGGACTTAAGCATACAGTTAACTGTTTTGCTGGCTTCAGCCTGCATTTCCATCTGAGCAGACTGACATTCTGCCACAGCAGCATGCTTTATTGACTTTATCAACTCTCTAAGCAAGGTGGTCCCATGTCTTTAGATCCTTAGTGAAGTAGAGCTAATATTATTTTTATTACCAAAGTGCAATTACTATCTCTCATCAATGATTTCCCCCTCCCCTTTGCCATGTCCCACTACCTGGCTTGTGGTGGATGTTCTTGAGCGAACCACACTTGGAAGTGACGTGACTCAAGTCGATCTTCTTGGTTACAATTTGCACCTGCCAAAACCACATGCACACAAATTACAGGAATGAAAACAAATGAAAAAGAAGCCAGGTCATGTGGAGGAAGATCCCACTGGAAAAGGAGAGCCTGTTAATAGAGAACAGACCACACCACAAGGGAGGAGCACCCAGATTAACACAGCAAGCGTCCTGCCCGCCAAGGGAAATGACAGAGCTTGGTTAATCTTTACTAACACCAAGATGAAGAGAAGGACAAAGCTGGTTAGCTTGTGGATTCTTCCTAAAGTATTTCCTCAGGGTGGCTGCTCCTGCCTGCAGCAGCTTCTGCTCTCAAATCTGCACGCTGGCAACTAGCAATATTGCAGTGACTGGTTTTCCTCTACCATCTGTTTCATACTTTTCTGCATCTTGATAATAGTGTGCATTTCCGCTTAGTGCCCTCTGCAGACTCCATTCCATGGCTGTGAGACCTGCAGTTGGACCTGAGCTGTTCTGCAGTTCTGCAGTTCTGCCCTGCTCAGCCTCGCTCCTCTGCTCTATCCCACTACCAATGGGAGCAGCCACGGGGCCACACTCCTGCCTCCCTGCACTCCCAGAGCCACAGCGACTGTGGCAGCAAGTCTTATGGAGCTGCAGTCCCTGGGGCCAGGCACAGGCTCACACCACCAGCAATGGTGGCTGCCGGCACTGGTGGCTGTGCTGGATCTCTGAGGAACAGACAGAGAGGTCTGGGCCACCATAAGCCATCCCAGCCTGACTGCTGGAACTAATAGCTGCCAGGCAAACCCTGTGCAGCCACCATGTGTTACACTGGAATAATGTTGTGGATCAGCATTAGCAGCGAGCACACTGCTGATCAAAAGCTGTCTCTGAGCTATCCATGTCCTTATGTGTGGAAGGATAGCTGGTAAGCAAAGGACACATGTGAGCAACCCAGAATTTGAGTCTGAAGCACCCAATGAATAGCACTGTTAGCATAAATAGTGAAGCCTTAGCTGCAGNGGATGGCTGGTAAGCAAAGGACACGTGAGCAACCCAGCATTTGAGTCTGAAGGACCCAATGAATAGCACTGTTAGCATAAATAGTGAAGCCTTAGCTGCAGGCTGCAGAGTTGTCTCTCCTTGAGCCTGGGAACAAGGTGGTAAACAAGTAAAGTTATGTAAACAAAGTGGTGCCTTATCTGGGAACTGAGGAAGCACTGCCCAGCATGGACCGATCCATTTAACCAATTAGCTGCCAGCTTGACACGTGTGGTCACTATCAGTTATCCAATCATAAGGTTGTTTATGCCGTGTGCTGTCTATATAAACTGTGTGAAACTAGCAATAAATGAGAACAATCATACTCATATTGAGGTTGCATTGTTACGCCGGGTCCGTCCCCCACTCCGACATGTTTCATTTTTCTTCTTCTTCCTGGCAGGGTAGCTGAGAAACAACTGAGGCACTGGGAGATGCCCACCCATGAGGCTGGAGTCTCACTGTGAGCTGGACCTTCCTCCTGGAAATTACTTCCTTGGGTGACTTCCAGGAAAGACATTGAGCCATTTTGGCTCACACTAGACTGTCTCTGTCAGCACCCTCATGCATTTAGAGGTAACTATTCTGTTCTCACTTCCTTCTCCCATCCAGGTTGCTCTGTGACCAGATCAGAAGCCCAGAGTCAGGAGTGAAAGAGCAGCCCGGATGGAGGCGGTACTGGGAAGAGGGACAAACAGGGTCTGTGTGAGGGGGTGACCACAGTGCAGATGCCTGTTCACAGGCTGCCCGTGCTACTTACATTTCCTCCCCCTGCAGAATGTTTGATGTTGTCTCTGGAACCACACCGGGACTAAAATTGATCTTTTTGCTTAAAATCCTAGCCTAAAAGGAATCAGAGGTCCCTGTCCAGGTATGAGGCTTGTAAGAGTTGGGCTGATGGTTGGACTAGATGATCTGAAAGGTCCCTTCCAACCTAGATGACTATGACTATGACTATCTGCCCTCCACAGAGGTAACTTACTACAGACCATCCACACACTCCATCAGGAGGTAGGACAAGAGATACAGGGTAGTTATTCCTCCTGCCATGGCTCCTTTTATCTGTTTCTTGCACTGAAATGTGAGCAGTAAACCACACCAATTTCCATATTCAGTGTGTTATAATAGCACATGAAATGTACCATGCTGCTCTTTTTTCTGTCTCATGAAGTGATAGTGAAATACAATGAGAAAAGGTCTTATACTATGAGATAAGAGAGGTGTCTTTCAGAATCATAGAATAGTTTGGGCTGGAAGGGACCTTAAAGATCATCGAGTTCCAACCCCCCTGACACAGGCAGGGACACCTCCCACTAGACCAGGCTGCCCAGTGCCTTGTCCAGCCTAGTTCTGAACACCTCCAGAGAGGGGGCATCCACAACCTCTCTGGACAACCTGTTCCAGTGTTTCACCACCTTCACTGTAAAGAATTTCTTTCTTATGTCAAGTCTAAACCTATCCCCCTCCAATTTCCATCCGTTGTTTCTAGTCCTCCCATCCGATATTATGTTAAAAATTCCTTCCCCTGCCTTCTGTAGGACCCCCTGAGGTACTGATAAGTTACTATGAGGCCCCCTCTGAGCCTTCTCTTCTCCAGGCTGAACAACCCCAACTCCTTCAGCCTGTCCTCATAGGGCAGTTGCTCCAGCCCTTTGACCATCTTCCCTGAGAAGCTTTAAGTACTCCCTGTTGGCCTGGACACAGTCCTTGAACAGCCTGTCCTGAGCTCCCTTGAGTGATGGACAGTGTATCCACTGAACTGGCCACAAGATGGAAGCCCTCACTCCCCAGCTCTGCACTCCAGCCTTTGATGCAGACAGCTCAGGTATGGCTTGAAATTCTAAGTTATTTTGCCCCTTCTTTGGCCATGCAGTGGTGACAGCAGCTACATACACACAACAGATCTCAATAGTACCCTGGGAAAGGGCAATGACCAACTGAAGTCAGAGCTCTCTACTGCTTCCTTTGTTGTTGTTTAGTGAAGGGTAATGCAGAAAACAGCAGCATCTGGAAACGTACAGCTGCAGTCCCTGCTCTCAGTGCTGGTGCTGGGCACACAGTTGGTCACAACAGCTGCTGAAGATCTGTGATGACAGCACACCCAGAATAGGGGAAATGACAGCACCAGACACCCCCATAACTCATGGGTCACCTTCAGCACGCAAACTAACCAATGTCTTCTCTCCTGTCTGCTTAACCTGACCAAGTAAACCCATGCACACTCAAACACGAAGGCCTTTAGTTTTACTCTTCTGCTTTCTCTCACTATACTGCTTGTTTAAAAATATCCCCCAGCACTGCACTAGAGGGGAGCCATATCAGTGACAGATACACAGGAGATCTGCAGCCAGATGTGGCTCCCAGACCACTCCAGGCCAGATGCAACCAGGCAGAGCAGAAACCCTTCCCAGCAACCCCTCAGCAATGGATCGAGTACCTCAGCCTCGGCCACAGGGAGGCATCTCCTCTCAAAATGCAGACTCAGGGGTAAGAACAAGCCCCCAGCACTGTGGAATGGGGGCCTTCAGCTGAAATGTGGAGCCAACACAGGGTGAAAAGTTGAGAGGGAGCCTTTAAGCAAGTGTCCAAAGGCTGACTTGCATCCAGATGTCTGACAGCTTATGAGTCTCTTGGCCTATGGAGCTGTCTGGCAGACATGTGAAAGACCAACCATCCCAATTACCCTCTTTGTCTCACTGTTGAAACATGTCCATGTGCAGCAGAACAGCAGTACCATTTGCACCCTGTGCTGAGGGCTGAAGGGAGCTGGGTGCTGTGGATCTCTTCTGCTGCTCAGCTGGCACCAAGAACTGCACCTAGCCAGGCTTTTCCCCATAACCTGCTTTTCCTTTTCTCGGAATACATCAACAGAGCCATGACAAGAAAACAGTAAACTTCTCTGATGGCACTTGATGAAAGCACCATGCTGAAAGGAACACTGTGATTCACCAGTAAGGTTTCTGTGTCCCTGAATGTGTTGGGGTGGAGGTGTGGTAGGGTCATATATATCTCTCTATATTTATATGCACTTCAGTTGCACTGCATGTTAAATGAAAGGCTGAGCCAGCTCATGCTCCAGTTCAGGAGGGGAACATACAAAGAGCTGCTTTCTATTCACAAAACCCCTTACCAGACAACGACCCAACAGACCCCTAACTTTTATGCTGACCTGAGATGTCAGCATTCTCCTCTGACAGGATGCCTCTTTGCCCAGGTTTTCTGGACAGGGCCTGCAAGTCAGGATTTGGAGCAGGACCCAGCTGAGGTTCCTCAGCATCAGTTATATCTACATGAAGTTAAACCATGTTGCAAAAGTGAAGCCTTATGGGCAAAGGATAAAAATGGTGCCTGGCTGATGCCCTGGAAATCTCACAGATTTCCCTCCCCCTCTGACCTCTGGTTTTCTGTTTCATCACTAAAAGCACATCACAAAGAGCAGCTCATTGCAGATGGTGCAGTGTCTGACACATGGCATTCAGTAAGTGAGTGGACACAAGGAAATTAAATCAGCTTTTATGTGTTCCTCTCACAGACCTTATAATATTCAACTGCTGAAGTTGAAAATGAAATAAATCTTAAACCCTCTTGTCTAGCCTGAGCAGCTATGGCACAAAGAAGACACAAAGGAAAAATTCAGGAGTCTCTCTGCCCAACCCACAGCTCAGTGGCCTTTCACCTCTGGGAATTAAGAAATGCTTCAGCTTCACTGGTATCATGTTGCCCAGAAAGATTGTGGATGCCCCACAGACCCTGGAGGTGTTAAAGACCAGGCTGGATGAGGCAGTGAGCAACCTGGTGGAGTGAAAGGTGTCCCTGCCCGTGGCAGGGGGGGTTGGAACTAGATGATCTTTAAGGTCCCTTCCAACCCAAAGCATTCTATGATTCTATGAAACACAGAGAGGAATCCTTACCTGCCCCCCTTTGGGCTGGTACTTGATGTTATCTGTTGATCCGATTTTGGACCTGACATTCTTGAGGTCAGGCAGAGGCTGATTAATGACTCGTAGCTGCTTTGGAGTGGCCGGAGATTTAGGAGGAGTGCGGATTATAGCAACTTTTTTCTCAGTAGGTACCAGTATGGCAGATTTAGGAGTGCCAGGAGTGTGTGGGGTTCTGGAGTAGCTGGGTGTTCCTGGAGTGCCTGGTGTACGAGAGGCGTAGCTTGGCGGTGTCCCAGGAGTGATGGCAGTGGAGCCAGGAGTAGTGGGGGTTGAAGTTCCACTTTTTCCTGTTCTGCTACGAATTGGCTCTGATCCTACACACAAGAACAAAGTACAGCATTAGACTCAGAGACACAGCCCTTCCTTCTTCAGCTACACCCCTGTGAGACCTCTCCATGTGCTGCATAAAGCAAAGCTTCGCTGAGAATGCTCAGGGAGAGAAAGACCAAACCAGCAGCTCTAGGACTGAATAGGCGCCTACCTGTCTTCACCTTGAAAACCTTCAGGAATTACAAATCCAGTGTGCCCCTCTCAAGCATCCAGTGGGAGCAATCAAAATCTTATTTGAACTACTGGTTAACAATTTTGTATATTTACTGTAGTGACCAAGTGTGACCTATTCCTCCCCCTGTGGTCCAGGAGAAACCCTTTGCTCATCATGATTCGTTAAACAGACTGAACATACTCTGCTCTCACCTCCAGTTTCTCTTAGTGGTTGCTTTCTTTACAAACCAACCCAAACCTTCTCACTATAGCAACTGGGACAAAAAGGAAATTATTTTTGTTTCCAGCTCCCTGCAGCTTTGGAATATGTTTCATTCCTCAGCCCTTCAACCACATTGGCAAATGCTCAATGGTCTCTCACTTCTTGACAGCAGAATGAGCTGCTGTGCCAGCTGCAGGTCATTCTGCTTACAAAGGGTCTCTGTTTTATCCTCAGAACATCACCTGAGAATTTCAAAGGACTTTTTTTTGGTAGACTTCAATTATCTATCTCCCTTAAGCATTCTTATAAAAAGAGACTCATCAAACTACAGTAACATGAGAAACCTGACAAGGGTGGGAGACATTCAGAGCAGCAAGAGAGGATTCATGTACAAAAACCTACGTGCGGTCCGTCGTAGTGAGGAGGGAAGGGAAGCTGTGAGGGAGAGGGAGTTCTCCTCTCTATCTCGCTCTCCAGATACACCTCTTCGAGGAGGAAGGATAGAGGAAGGTCTTGGTAGAGATGAACGCTTTTCAGGGCTCTTGCTTACCCCATCCTAATAGCAGCAAAGTAAAAAAGGAAGGTTTAGCTTTCAAAACTCACACTCTGGGCTGCGATTTCTCTCAGCCTATACACAGAGGAGGAAGCCTGTCTTGCGGGCCCAGGTTGCCATTCAAAGGGGAAGATGTGGAGATCCAGCCACCTCCCATGCTGTGCTGAGCTCCTGGAGCATCGTCACTGCAGGAGCACCCTGCTTCTGTGCTACAGAGGACAAGCACGGATACTCCTGAGCTAAATATGGATGGATCCCACATCTGGGTCTTAGTAAGGAACAAGTGGTTTTCAGTGCACATTGAAAATAAAAAATTATCTACAGCTCAGGTGTGAAACTCTGATGTGAATGTGGCAGCAAAGTACCCACAGGGCAGTGGCCAGGCAGAGCCCATGCAGCACAGCAGGGGCTGCAGGATTTCAGCATTTTCAAACACTAACATGGACCTTTTTAATGGAGAAACACTTTTAGCTACAGCTTATTTTTTGAGTGCAGGACTATTAATACTGCTGCTGTCTCTCATTTCCTTCCACACCCATCTTTTTGCTCTTTGAATGATACCTTTTTTTTAGGAGGGTTAGAGCAATGGGCATCAGTGTTAGAATAGTTTTGAACTATGGGATGGGCAGCCAAAGACAAACTCACAGGATCAGATGCTACTCCCAAAGGCAAATTATGATTGTCCCAACCAGCAGAAGACACACCAAGCATAGTGCTACACAGAAAAGGGAAGTCAATGGTGAAAACAGTTTTAAGATGGGACAGTCACATCAAGTCAGCATGAAGGACATTTGAAACACAAGTGAAATGTAACCATGGGGAACTCAGAACAGACTTGACAACACCTCTATAAACTTGTGCTGCCCCATGCAGAGACCAGAAGAGCTCCTTCAATATTTGGCTTCCACCCATATTGCTGGTGATTAGATCTGCACCCTCCGACACCAGGGACTGAGTTATTTTCAGAGAATATTAATTTGCGGAAAGCTACATGTTTTGAAGCTGGGAGGCAGATCAGCACTGGTGTTTGCTGTCACTTACACACATGCAAATGAGTGCAACATCTTAGCAGTCAGTAAAGCATCCACATTATCAACAGAAGGAGGGTACGCCCTTCTGGTGATAATTTAGTGTACTTATGTTTTCTCTGGGCAATCTCCTTTGCTTTTATCCATTTTGTAGCACAGATCTTGTAGCCCTATGTACCTTTTCCTGACACTGGATGTAAGTAATCCCATGTAAGCTTCACAGAGTGTTACTGAAATTCACTGGGGAAAGAATGTGACCCATGGAATTCCCTTACACATCTCCAAGCTAACTCTCTATCAACTCTGCTGCCTTACCTTAGAGTCTGACTTTGAGTAGGGCAAGCAGTCTGGTGGGCCTGCCGAGGAGGGCCACACACAGCTACTGTCTGTATCGAGAAAAGTGGCCCTTTTAGTGGTTAATGAACAGGCTGAGATGGGTCTTGGAGGAAGCAATGACTTTGCTCTAGACTTTGAGGCAGGAATCTTTGACAAAGAAGCAGTCTAGTCATGAGAAAACAAACAAAATAAAACACAACATGAAGCGGGACAAAAGGAAAACACATGCAACATGGACCAAAACCAAAAAAGCAAGCTATGAGTTACTGCTATTACAGTCTCAGGTACTGGTGTCTGTGCAGTTCTGATATACACAAGAGATCCAGTTCTGTGGAGTCTGACTGAAATCACCAGGGGCTGGACAGTGTTACTGATTCTAGGAAGTGCCTTCTTCGGTAGATACTGTTTCATTATCAAGACAAAACTGGTGTCAGGGATAGCATTTAACTGGAACAGCTCCTGGCTGGCTGCATTAGAAGTAAGTGCACCAGGTATCTTCATCATTTAAGTTGTGCATTTGGAACATATTCCTCCAGGCTACAGTCAAGAATAAACCAGGGCTGTGTAGGACTGTGTGACCCTGACCAAGACTTAAGGATTGCTGAAGTTGGGATACAGAAACCTCACTTCATTTTGGAGGCATTCCTAACACATGGCCCACATCCTTATCTTGCTGCTGTGGCTCCTTCCAGCAGATGGAATGGCTCAGTCATCCCTGGAATTGTTCTGCAAATAATGTGAAAACCAGTTTGAAGCTGAGTAACAGAACTGGCCAGGCTGGATGAGCAGATATTTCCAGGGGAGAGGAAAAGGCTTTACTCGAAGGACATCAGAGATGAAAATCAGGAAGAAACACAACAACAAAAAGGGAGAGAGTGGTCTTTGTAAAAGCAGAGGTGAAGGCAAAGCACAGAAGAGAAAATGTCCAAGAGACACACAAGTATGGCCATCAGAGAATGAGGCAGCAGTGGAGCAGGTAAGCATGGGGCAGACTTCTGATTTTAACATAAAGTAAGAGACAGAAAGCACATCATTGCAGAGACTTATTTGGCAGTGCTCGTACTCAGAGCACTCCATGAATGGTGATAACTGAGAATGGGCTGTGATTGACTTCTGAGCGAGGGTTGATTATTACCCAAGAAAAGACTGTAATAAATCACACTGCTGACTCAGACCAGATATTCCTTATTGAACTGGTGAAAAAGCTCCAGCAGTTTCCTAGTTATGAGCTGAAATTGCTCTGAGCTGAAAAACCACATGAAATAGCAGAATCCACAACTGAATTCAGGTCCGAGTTTCACAGCTCTTCCAAGGCCTCCCACAAGTTCCTCTACTCTCTACATTAACCATTTCTCACAATTCATAAACTACGTGGAGCACTTTATGAGACAGAATTGGCCAATAATGGCCAATGCACATGGTATCCCAGAGGGTGGGTGACTTGTCTCCAAGTGCTGAACAATTTCCAAATGTCCAGCTTCTGCCATTGGAGTCCTGGTACCCCCTGTAGATCCACATGGAGCTGTAACACAGATGCTATGCAGCGAAGGTGTTTTTGAATACCCTTTTAAATGAAAAATGAATGTGTCAAAAAAATTTTAAATGCAACACAAATTTTAAACGGAGCATACATTTACTGAATTAACACAAAAAGATTTGAAATAGGGACAAAAGATTATAGAAAGGTGAATGATGATTTTACTCACTGAGAGTTTTTCCTTTGCTTGTTTAAGTACACCAGGAGCCTGATTTGTTTCACCACCTGCTGCTGAGAAACCCAAAGAAAGACCTGATAGTTAAAAACATTAATTATAAGCATTTCCACTTAGCAGACTTTACACCATTTAGCAGACTTGTTACAGCATTTACAAACCTTGGAACTACTATGCAAAATGTACCTGCCTTAAAAATGTCTCATATTCATCACATTTCAGGTTAAATGATACCTACATGTTTCAAACAAATCAAAATGTTGTATTCACCTTCCTAGAAGTCTAGAAACTAAAGTAAAAAGTTCAAGAAAACATTGACAAGTGTAGGAGGCTCTAGTTCTGAAAGTCAATCCTTGGACACCTTAGGATCCTCATCTTTGGGCTGTCCTCTAAAAATCAGGATCCTTTAACTAATCCACAAATTTTAAGAGGCCTCTTAAAATCATCCCTTTTCAGGATATTAGCTAATATTCCTAATGGAAAGAGATTCACACTAGCTCATCTCCCTTGGTTTTGAGCCCCAACCAGCCACCCTGTGAAGCAGAGAGAAGGGCTGCAAAGCTCATGCTGAAAACAACACAGACTCTCCATCTTCCCAAGGATCTCTACAGACTCTTCTGCCAACTCAAATACACTACAATGGAAGGAACAACCATTATTATCACACATTGAGTCTCACACAACCCAGCACCAGCCTCGACCCTGCCACTGACCACCATGCCCTGATGGCACCACACAGACACCAGCACACACACCCAGACCAGGGGGTTTTGTTCCTGGAGCTACAATAACCCAGGCACAGCTTCACAGCTCTCCCGACAGCTGGCCATGCAGTTTCTTTGTCAAACAGCAAAGATGAGTCTCTAAAAAGTCCCTACCCTGTGGGTACCCTGTGGGTATGGCACTGTCAGACAGCACTGTTTGCCAGGGCTTCAGAGAGACATAGGAACTTGTTTTGCTATTGAGGGAAAACAGTGGAACAATGTGATTTCCAAGGCCTCTGCAGGAGCAAACACTCATTTTTTTCTATAGAGAAAAAAATTATGTTATGGCTGGTCATGTTCCAGCAAATGCATCGTGGAGATTTTAACTGACTGATACACTCAAACTGTGCAGAGAACACTGTGAGAGGCTGTTGGTGGGACCCCACTGTCAGGTACCATTAAAGCTGACAAGACTAATCCTAATAGGACACACTGGCAATCACAACTGGATCAAGAAACAGTACTGTATTTCATACAGAAGGGAAATATGAGGGAGAACAACGTCCCTCTTGATTCCAGATTCTGTCAGGACCACTGATATGCAGGGTAACATCTGGCCATGGACATCCTTGGCGTATCACATAGCACTGCTCTCCTTCTCATGGCTTCCCCTCCAGTCCCATCAGTGAGGGCAGAAAGATGGGGTCAGAGCTCCATGCCCAGCCCGGTGTGTGTGCAGAGCAGGACTACCTCCCTGGGGCATACCAGGATGGCAATGTCTCTTAGCAACAGTTTGGTGTCACACCGTGAAACCGCAATGGCTTCCCCTCTTCCCGAGCCGTGACAAGTGGCTCTGCACTCCCCTCTGTGGCTTCTCTCTCAACAGCCCTGCTCTGGCTCTACTAATAGCCACACTACCGCATGCGGCTACTTTAACCTGACACAAAACCTGGCCCCCTTATAAGAATTTTTTTTTTCCTAAGATCACTAGAAAAGTCAAGATGTTCATCTTTCCAACCTAAACTCACAGTAACCACTAACATAATGAAAATGTTGGAAGTTTTCGTTTTAGTCCTCAAAATAATGCTAACACTGATCAAGATGCAGCAGGAATCATTTGTTCAATCTTCCATGACCAAACACTAAGATTTTCACTTTTGATGCACTTGTGAGCCCCAAGTTCTTCTCTCCCTATGTCACCCTGTATGTGGCCAGACTCTTCTGCAGGCTGTGACTGCACAGCACAAACCTCAGTGGAAGACTGGGAAGCGTCAATGCAGGTAACATCAACCAACAACATATCAAGTCTAAAACATTTCTTATTATGCATGAGAGTAAAAAAGCAAAATAATGGAAATGCAAATCAAGGCTTAAGTTGTCAACGTTTTCCCACTAGGGAAAAAAAACCCCAAAACACCAAAATACTGAAAAGCATAATTAAAAAATAAAGATGAGTAGAAATTCCTATACCAGCACAATGCCAAATTACAGCCACAGCACTTTGGAGGTCCCGGCAATGACAGGCACGCACAGTCACAGCCTACACTGAATAAAAATAACACCATAAATAAACAAAAAAAAAAGAGGAACAAAAAAAGGGGAAAAAATTATACAAAATGCTACAAAAGCAAAACTAATTCTGAAGACTGATACTCTTGGAGAAAAAAAATAAAGAAAATAGAGAAGCTGCTAGAGCCATGAGATACACAAAAGAAATGGTGTTTATGTTTGCCAGCCACATTGCAGAAGGGAACAGGACGAAATCACCTGTCTGCTTCCGTTTAACGCAGGAGAGATGCGTTGGTCTAGTATATTTGATAGCAGGTTTTAAAATGATTTTCCTGGAGGGTGAGTGGGCCTGAACTTCAGTTTTTTTAGCAAGTTCAGCTTTCTTATACACTGCTATGGACAAGAAAACACAAAAACACAGAATCAGGAAAAACACCAGCAAACAGTTTCATATGACAGTACATCAGTGTCAGCCCCACCGCTCCAGCCCACTCCTGAATCTGAAGAGGGACAGCACCAGGGCACTGACATCAACTGAGACCCCAGGACTGGGGAGAAGGGACCCACAGAGCAGCGTGTCTGCTCAAGGCTCCTCACAGAGCTCCAACATGCCTCATTAAAAACCATTATCATTAATGATGTTAATCATCTACAACAGAGCAAACAGATAGTATTGAACAACACCAAAAAAAAAAGGGAGTGTTAAATGAACCTTTTTTCCTTCTCACTTCATCTCTGGAGAGGGTGCTAGGCTCCTTTTTAGCTATTTTCCTTTCAGGAGTAGAAATCCTGCCTCTCCCAGTTTTAAAAGGTTTCTCTTTTTTATGCTTATCGAGAGATGGTCTTCGCAATTCTCTCTCTGCCTTCTCCTCTTTAGGAACAGTTTCTAACTGTTCAGTCATGATGCTCCTATCATCATCTGTAGGATCAGAGTAAATCATAACAACAAACAAAAGATTAGTACCAAACGTTAACAATACTGCAGCAGAGCAGGGGAAAACAGCTGAAGACAGAGCAGATGGATTAGCTAAGAAAAGGCAGACTATTTTACCATTTTTGTCAAACATGCCAAGATTACTATTACAACTATAATACTTTTGAGTTTTGATTATTATGATCTGGAAGCAAAAATATTTAAGAGACAAACCAGAAAGGATAATGCACACCTTGAGTATCTGCCCAGAGACTGTCTGTGTCCATCACGGAGTCATCAATTGTTGTCTCATCTCTGTAATCATCACATGTCTCTGTTTTGTAGTCGGTGAGTAGAACTTCTCTCTGGGGTGATGCAGGTGCTTCTGGGGAGCCTTCCTTGGGCTCCTCCACTCCAATGTCAGCCACTTCCTCAGCCTCCAGCTCCTCTTCAGCCTGTGAGTCCCCTGTTTCCATCTCTTCCTGTTGAGCAGCAGCAAAGCGCACACTGTGCAAAGCAGATTCACCCTCATCCACTGTGGTTTGCACCACTGTGATGAAGTCATCTTCTACTGTCACCACGGACTCAATGATGCCTTTCAGTTCAGGCAGTGCTTCTGGGCTGCCCTTGGCTAGCCCTTCTTCAATAGTGGGTTTCCCAAAATCTACTTCTGGAGACATTTCTGACACAAGATGTTGTTCATCCTTTTCTTCTTGACTTCCTTCTACCTCTTCTTCCTCATGCTCTTCCACTGTTGTAGCCCCAGCTTCCCCTTCAAGTGGTAGCAGCTTTTGGATCTCCATGGGTTTCACAGCTGTTTCGGGAATCTTTCCAGTTGCTTCTGCAGGTGGCGGGATGCTCTCCATCTGAATCTCAGCAGGCTCTTCCTGGAGAGGCTTGGCTTTCGGGAGGAGGAGCTCTGCAGAAGGCTCCTTTGCTGTTAACTGTGCAGGTGTCTCTTCTCCAGATGCAGTAGGTTTTGGAGGTTCTACTTTGATATCCTCTGGTTTCAAGCATTCACCATTCAAACCTTCTTGAGTTTGATCATGCTCTCCACTAGATTCGTAAGATTCCTCTTTATCAACTGCCTCTTGATGTACCAGATCAGGTTTAGTTACTTTTTCCTTAATTTCCATTTCAGACAGTTTGGTACTTTCCTTCATGTAACTCAGCTCGGTCATGGAAAGTACATCTGCATCTTTTGCTTCTCTGGACAAGATGGTCTGATCTTTCTGCTGATTATCTTTGGGTTCTTTCCCTGAAGGGAGAGAAATAACCTCACTGATCTTACTTTCTAACTGACTCTGATATTCTTGGTCAGCTCTCCTTGCAGCCACTTCCATATCGTGCTTTATAGCATTGTAATCTGGTTTTATGGGAGCTTCTACCTCAGCTACTTCAGGAACCATGCTAAGAATCTTCTCCTTTTCCATCAACAAAGAAATGGCATCCTTTTCTCTTGCTCTCTCTGAAGCTGGTATTCTGTCATACATGGCATCATCCGCTATGCAAACTTTATCAGCTATATTTTCTTCTTCCACTTCTACAACTGCCTCAGGTGTTGTCTTCTCTGGTTCTGCACTTTTACTGGGATAGACTTCTGTAGACTCCACTTGTTCTTCAGTTTTTTCTAGCACTGTATCCAGCTTCTCTTTTTTCTCCTGCTCAAAGTCCCTTGCCAGAATGGACTCAGCAGCAGCATGCTGACCTAGGTCTTTTTCCCCCAGGAATTCTTCTTTTGATTTTTCAGCTGCTGCAAGCTTCACTTCTATCAAAGACAGGTCAGGAGCCAGGCCACGCCTCAGTTTTTCATCTGTGCCTTCGTAGAAGGGACAGGTTTCACTGGTTAAATTCTCACTGTCCTGCACTGGAGAAGGGAGTGGGACCGTGTACTTGTTGAAAACACAGTAGCCCAAGTCTTCTAGTTGGCTTTCAGCTTTTAGAGTTACGTGGTTCTCATCTGACACAGGTGGCAGGGCTGAGCTACTACCTTCCAAAACAGTGCCAGAAGGAGGTGTCTTCTTTTGTGCCATCTCAGTATCTGCACTCACAGAGGTTAGTCTAGATCTTGTTTCTGCTAAGTCTAACATTTCAGGCAGGTCAGGAGCAAGGACAGTCCCATTTTTGTAATATTCTTTGGCCAGGAATGGTGATTCAACCGAGGTCTGAGGCTGGACTTTTTCTTCTGCCATTGCTTTCTCTTCTTCAACACACTCATCTTCCTCTCTACTGTCAATGGGGAAGCAGGGGGCCTTCTCCACTGCTGGTGTCGTTGCTGGCAGGTAGTCATCGCCTTCATCCATACTTCCACTCGTGTTGGTTAGGATATCAGAAGCAAGGGGAGAAAGATCATGTGCCTGACCAAAGCTAAATCCTAGAGCTATTGAATCCAGGCAGGACATGGGCAAATTAATAGACATACTTCTCTGCTCAATCGCAGATCTCCCCCCAAGTCCCAAGCTCCTGCTCAGAGTTAGGTCATCTTTATTTTTACTGTGGAGTTCCCTCTTATCTCCATAGACTTTGGGATCAATAGTGAACATTCTCTCTGTTGGAGAACTTGGTTCTTCGGATTTATCTGGTGCAAAGCTCTGAGCCAGTGTACTGTACCCCATCTCACGAGCAGGCCCACCCTGCTGCCGATTCAACTCTGTCTGCAATTCTTCCTCCTCTTCTTCTTGGTCTTCAGGTATCAAATGATGTGTCTGGTAAGGCTCATACACACTCTCCTTAGTGTCACTTAGCTCATAGTAATCACTGACTTGTTTCAGAGCATCTGCTTTGAAGGCTTCCTCTTTCAGAGCAGAGGTTTCGAAATACTTTGACATTCCTGATTGATCCTCCTCCTCTTTCACTTGAAGAGGAGGTGAAACACTCCTCTTATCCTCTTTGATATCTTTCTTAACTTCTTTCTCTTGAGAAGGTTCAAGAGTAGAGGTCTTGTCAGTGGTTAAATTTGGTGCCACAGGGGTTTTCTCTGCTATTCTGGATGACCTAGTGGCATCAGGATGCTCTGCTGTTTTCTCAAGGGTCAGTTCATGGCTTAATTTCTCCAGGTGTGCCTCCGTTCTTGGCTGAACCTCCTTTTTCATGTCCACTGTTGCTGGGAGCCCACTTTGTTCCATTTCTTTTTCTTCTTTGACATTATCAAGTGATTTTTTAGCTTCATCATCCTTTAGAAAATCTGCTTTGTTTAGGGAAAGCATCTTAACTTCAGGCTTTGTGGTAAATTTGGTGTCATCTAATATTCGAGCCTCTCCTTTATCATAGAAGTCATAGCTTTCTTCCTCATCACTCTCATCCTTGGTCATGTCCTTTTCCTCTCCCCATACAGGCAATTTTTGGGTACCTGGTGTTTTCAGGCCATCAACAGTTACTGCTGAGATTTCCTGCAGGGCTAGTGTCCTGGGGATCTGCTCATCTTTAGTGATATCTTTGGCAAACAGTTGTTCAGCTGGTTCCTGTTTTGCTTTGGAACTGCCTGTAAGAATAAGCTCCTGAGGGACAGTGGGAGACAGGCTTGAAGGAACTTCACTTTTGGCTGCTTCTGCCTTGGGTTCTGATGGCAACAGAGAAGTTTCACCATGGCTCATGGGAAAATCTTGGACATTTTTAAGCTCATCTTTAAATTTCATAGACATAACTTGGTTGGATGAGGAGGGCACATCTGCAGTCCTGTCTTCAGTTTTGCTTCCTTTAGGCAGTTCAGAGGACAAGTCTCTTTGATCTTGAGGAGCAGGAGGCTTGGCAGCAGGTGCTGTAAAACTGGCTTCCCCTTTCTTCTGTGATTCAGTGTCCAAGATTGGTTCCGATAGAGGTGAAGGAATTCCTTCTTTGTCTTTGCTCTTTTTATCTATAACCTCTGTTTTTGGTGGCTGTGGAACTAAGGCACCATGTTTAGGTTGCTCACCACTCTTACTGTCTGTCACAGATTCATGTTGCTTTGTGTCTAATGGTTCTGCTGTGAAAGGGTGTGCGCCCTCCCGGACATGGAATTCCATCTTCGTGGCTGCAAGTAAATCTGAAGTAGTTTTTTTGGGTTTTATAAGAGAATTATTTAAAGCAGGCAGTCAGTCATGTGACTTACAACAACATCCTGGCATGAAGGATGGTGAGGAGAGGGAGAAGGATGCAAACATGCAGCAAGACCATCCACCTAGAAATTTGCTTTAAAGTGTTAGACCCTAGTTTCCTCTCAATAGATGAGGATTTAGAGTGAAAATGTAAGTTGTACACATATAAATGTGTGACCACTGAAATGAGATGATTTCATGTGATTTTCTCATCTTCATGGTTTGTATACACCACTAAACCCAAAAGCAACCCTCCCTTCACTGTTAGGTTTTCTGGATTCTCTAATTTGTGTGAGTTTTGGGCTAACAAAATCTGCAAGTAGTATCCTTGCACATTGCTGACATTTAAAACACATATAGCTATACATTTCTATAGCTATTTGATTTTTTTCTTCTACATGAAGTCTAAAATAGAGAAAAAATGCATACTAAAGGTTTTGGAGTTGTCAGAAGAGGCCAGGGGTTTTAGCCAACTTCTGATAGTAACTGCTGGCAAGTGACAAAAGTCTTGCTGCTTTCATGAAACCAGTAAGCGTACATCAGCAACAGAGCTATCAATAGTCCTCCATCTCAAAGGTCTGGTCTTCAACATGGCCAGCCCACTTCAACTGGAGGGAAGTATTTTTATATTCTTTCTAGGGACTGATAGCTACATTTTTTTTAATACATAATCTCGTAATCATTAATAGCTTGATCTTTTTTAATATTCTATGGGAAATCATTATTCCTATGATACTGAAAATTTCCTATTATGCAAAATACAAAGAGGGATACTGCAAAATCTGAAGATTCTACAGTAATTTATAAAAAGATGTTTAATGAGTTTTTTCTACAGCTTGTTATAACACACATTGGGCCAACTCTGAATCTCCTCATCTCCAATTTAAAGTCCATCAAGCCAATTCTTTGTTTCGACAAATTTGTACTTTTTAGAACTATTAGAATTAAAGCATTGGCTGTTCTTGAAATAGGTGCACGTGTTAATATTTAGGCAAAAAGCAACTGCCATTCTGAATTCTACAGGTATAAACCCCAGATTTTACTCTGTTCTGTTTTTACATTTGATGCCTTACTTGCAGACTCTGTGAAGTATAAAAACATGGCCCTTGAGCTGCTGCCATCCCCATTTCACAGAAATTAAATCTTTTATGTGTGCTACTGTGCATCTCACTGTAGTGAGAGTGAACAACCCTAATGGTATCACAACACATTCTGACTGCCAAAGGGACTGAATTCTCTTTGGCTGGGCCATAGCACCAGCCTCCCAATGGCAGCACTTCTCAGCCAGGTACCAGATGGTACATCCCACAGATAATGTGCCTTCGCACCTTGCTGCACCAGCTGGAGAGAAATGGCATTAAAATGAAAATCTTGAAGCCCATCTCTTACACACTGAAAGAAAATAAACTGTAGGTAATGTTTTGTTCAGTGAGTATATCAGAACTTCACCCTATAACAACATCCAACCCTAAACTTTGCCTAGGAAGGCAAACACCCCAGAAGAAGGATGGAGGCTTTGCCGGACCAGGGCACTCCAGCAGAGTTAAACATCTAAAAACCAGTGTTCTGGCAACGATGGAGGAGAGGAGGAGTGAGCTGCAATGAACAGCAAGGGTATGACAGAAGAAGCAATGGCTTTAGGGAAGCTAAACCAGAACATACTGAAGCACATACACAAAAAAACCAAAAACCAAACCAAAACCTGTAGACTGTAAATTAAACATTTCTACATTTTAAGCTTCTTTATGTCACAGCTGAAGTTCAATAAATCTACTTTTTGAAAGCAAAGCAGATGAATCTCTGCACCAAAAAGAAAAAAAATATACATAGATTAGCAATGTGACTGGCAAACACATCTGAGATGAGGGGAAAAGGCTTAGGCAGAGAAATCAGCTCAGCTGCAAGCACATTGTATCATGGCAAAATAAAAACTCAAGAATAAGCCGCAGCGGTGGGAAACCATGTTGTCACGTAGCAGCTATGCATCAGATGAACTGCTATGCACTCCTCAAGCATAATAAGAGCACTCACACCAATAAGTGGGAAGAGGGGGAAATGAAACAGCCTTGGAAAGCACTGGAGGGAGCTGGAGAAGGACTGACCAGCAGCAAACACATGCAAAGCTCCAGAGAAGACACACACCTCCCCCAGCTGAGGAAGGGGAGGTGTCTGTGAGGGGCCTTCCCCCAGCAGCAGTGACACTCTCCCTGCTGGAGGCCACGATGGGCACTTGGTCTCCACCAGACACTTGGTCCTCCAAACCAGCCCCTGTCTGAGCCTGGCTCAAAGGCTCATTGGCTCTGTGCCCTTTCCCCAGTGGCTTTCCAGGAGGAGCAGCAGGATTCACCTTCACAGCCACTGCACTCTGTACTGGTTCTTCTTGGAGATGGAAAAAAGAAGCACCCAGCTCAACAGGACTGTTTTTCTATAACGCTCTCAGTTCTGAACACTTTAGATTTAAGCATGTCAAAGGATTGCTAGTATTCAGCCTATTTAAGACACTGTGGAACCAATTTT
Source organism: Turnix velox (assembly GCA_013400935.1). NCBI lineage: Eukaryota > Metazoa > Chordata > Aves > Charadriiformes > Turnicidae > Turnix > Turnix velox. The sequence continues at coordinate 99,798 of VZTY01023417.1, read as the reverse complement.
TCTCTAGCTAAAAAGTAAACCAAAAAAACCCACTGACTCCTGCAAAGAAGGATGTTTATGCTGTAAGATGAAAGCTGTGTTTTACAGGGATACCTCTCCCAAAGACGTCTGGGTCAAATATTTATTGCGAATGGAGATGGTACTGAATGATGGATGGCCTTGACAACACCAGTGCATCAACCAGCTCAAAGTACAGTGTTATGTTTCAGACAAATGTGCTGTTTAATACAGACACTCACTTGAGGTGGAGGAAGTTATGAGACACTAGTTTCTTTCCACTGACCTCAGCAACACTGACTGCTAAATGCCAGTAAATGAATCTACCACCTGGATCCTGGATTAGACAAAATACTGAGCCACTTCCACAGTAACAGTAAACTTTTTCTCCTTGATTTCAGTCCGCTGGCACAACATTAACAGAGATCAAAATGACCCTATAGTGCCTGCAGAAAACTGTATTATGTCCTTTAGCTACTAGAGAATTAAAGGTGTCCCACAACTGCCTTTGGCACAGACACGGGGATTTCATTTTCCATTGTGTTAACAACTGACTTACCTCCAGTAAGAAACTTTTGGCTTATCCTGCACATTTGCACACAGAACAAATTAGCTTACACTTCTTTTAACCGGCTGCTCCTTTTGCTTCTGCTCTAAGTCAGGCCCAAAGACTAAGCACCCTGATTTAAGCAGGAGCCATGGTTTCACTGACCCCAAAGTTGCATCCACTGCTCATGCTGCTCACCTTGAGATGGAGAGACTCTGGAGGGGCATCACTTGCACATGGGAAGAAAACACACCTAGACTTCCCTCCCCACAAAGCAGCAATCTCAATCCCAAGTGCATAGATAATGGAACAGATGGCAGGTGGGTAGAGGGGAAGAGGAACAAAATGGGACCATGCTCAGTTCACCTTCTTCACGGCCCACCAAAACCACTGTGCTCTTCACTGTGGCGCTGGGAGGAGAACTAGAGCCAGCCCACTCTGAGCTGAACAGAGCTTCATAGTACTCCTCCTCCGAATTGTAGGGCTCATCATCAGGCACAGAGACTGAGATGGAGGGGGTCAGCAGCCTGCGCTGCTGCAGCAGCCCCACCTTGTCCTTCGCCCCTTCATCTACAACAGACACACAGACAAAAACTGCAGGACACAGACAGACAAAGAAAGGACAAGACAGGACGGACACATGCACAAGCACCTCTGGCTGCTGTGTCAATACTGCAGGGCAGATGAAACCAGCCAGGCCAGGGGTCAATGCAAGATGGAGGGTGAAGGCATTTTAACACACAGGCCACTGTTTCCTACAGTGAAAGCTGGAAACCAACTGCTGGACTGAGTGAATTCCAAACCTAGAGACTATGTGGAGGAATGCATACTGCAAACAAAGCACATTTTACACCTGTACTGACATTGACTGGCTGCAGTAAACCCTTCTGAACTGTCCCAACAGTTGCATCCCTCATAGTCATCAGGAGAAGTACCTGAAAATGTACATTTTAAAAAGTCCTTTAATTAAAAGGTAACAAACCAACTTATGCTTTTGTCATGCCCAGGGCAGGTGGGTTTGAAACCAGATGATCTTTAGGCTCCCTTCCAACCTAAGACATTCCATGATTCTATGAAACACATGACCAGCCTTTGCTCCTTAAAACTACAGTGATGGAAAACATTAAAAATGCTTAATTCGTATTATTTTGATGTCCCAAAACCATCATGAGTGCAAAGTCTAGAATGGTGCTATTACAGATTCACTTTTCTACTTATCAATGTTCGTATTTTCAAAATTACTCAAAAAAATTTCATTAACAGGATAACAACACCTTTGAAGGAGGATATGCTTTTATTTCAGCATCAGAAAAAATCCTTTATTTATTTTAGTCCCTTCTAATAGTTCATTTTCATCTAAAAGCATGGAAAAAAATCCCCTATATATAGTCACTTCTCACAAAGGCTTTACCTTTCAGGTATCTTTTGAAAATGCTACTTGAGAAGTATTTTTCACTGTAAGTAGATCCATTTTATAGGAAATTTTGCTCCTTTTGTTTCTTGTTGCAAAATAATCCTATTTGGTGTATATATAAAGCCAAATCTGAAATGCCTATTTAAAAATGGAAGACAGTCCAACAAACGATTTCTTCTATCTTGTAACATTTAGAAAAAATTTTGCACAAAGAGAGTGTAGACCATTGTCAAAATATAGAGAGCAAAAAAACCCCCATCAGGTTGGCAAGAGAACAACGCATCAGCCCTGCATGGCCAGATACAACCAATAAAAGGATTCCATGGTGCTAGGGAAAATTTAATTTCCTGACCAAAATTATGTTACTATAGTTGAAATAAATGAACCAACTTCAAGAAGACAAATTAGTTATCTTACCTTCCGCAGCAGTAAAAACAAACAGGCTCATTTGAATGCTTTTTCCGTGGCCAAAAGGAAGGAATAAGTCTATGCCCACCGACTCCTTTCTCTCATGAAATACGCTTGACCCACAAACCTCACTGTCTTTTCTACCTTTTTTTTTTTTTTCTTTTTAATTTGTATTTGCTGCATGGCTGGCCACATCCACCTTTGTCATGTCTAAAGCAGTGATTTCCTTCCTACCATGACTGAAGGAAGTCTCTGGGATTCAGGGCAATGCGACACACACTGACAAGTGCGTTAGGAAAATGCTGCAAGAGCAGTAGGAAAGGAGCCCTGAGATGGGTGCACACAACATGGCACCACCTTTGTTCAGCAACTGTAGAACAGGGTTAAATGAACAAACTGTATCCCACTGAGCAGAAAGACAGACAGACAATGCAAAGGTGCATGAGGATGCACAGCCAGATGGCACAGGGAACTGAAGGTTTAAACAAGAACCGCAAAATTGGGTCAAACCCTGCTGAGGCAGGGTGAACGGGAGCTTTGTCTGAACAAAAACAGCTCTGGCTCACTCAGTCAGCAAAAGCTCAACTAACCCACAGAAAGTAAGGACCACATCTTCTAGCACAGAGCACAAGACTTTTACTGCCATTAACTACCTTCAATTGACTACACTGATGTTTTGGGAGAAAGCACCACAATACAATTCTGGTGGATTTTTTTTCAAAAAGTTCCATCTGTTCATCCACCACCTCTACTATGAGTTCCAGCTCCAGAACTAGACATCAATAAAAAGCATCCAGCAGAGCTCATTAATGACCCAGCACATCATTCCTGTCCATACTTCCCTTATAAACCTTCACTTTTAGGACTTAGACAGGCCATCTGCTCTGAAAAAATAAAGAATGTAATCAAAATCTTGTCTTGGAAAAGTCACTTCAGAGTAACATTAATGGAAATTATCTGAATATTTCTTAAAATGGTGGGTCTGTGTAAACCATAAAAATGTCTCCCAAATACTGTGCTATCCTTGCAGCCATCCCTGTGGGTAGCTAAGTGCCTGCTGTAAAATTAACTCAGCTCTGCAGGCAAGGGAAGAGAAAATCCACTCTGTTGTGTGACTGGCTGGGTCACACGCACAGCTGGGAACAGTCCAGTGGTGCAGAACAGCCTCCAGCTTTACAGTGTTTTGCCACCTTTCTGTGTCAATACAACCAGCAAAATGTTTTCCATTTGCTGAGGGAGCAATCTACCACCTCCTGCCAAGTAATCAATACCAGTACTTCACAAAATACATGTAAATAACACTGTTGATACAAACTACACAAAGCTAATTCTCAGCAAAGTATGTATGATGTAAAAACCTTGACATTGGCCTGAAGCAGAAGAACAATCTCTTTATCATGATCTGAAGCATCAAAATGCATATGCTGAATTAGTCAAGTGAACTATCTATTTAAGAATACTGCTAAAACCCTCCTAACACTTCTAAAAGCCTTTGCTAATGCACTCCTAGCTTCCTTTACAGAGTGGCAAGTTGAGGAACTATTTTACTCTTTTTTAAACAATGTGCAGATTTTAAAAAAACTATCATTTTTTTATATCAGTCACTAACTGCACTCAATAGGTATTTCCAACAAGTGTTGCTGTTAACTGCAGGGTGGAACATGCCTCATCTTGGTGTCCTGATACCCTGAGAGTCAGACTGTGGAAGCACACAAAAAAGGAATCACCCATTTGCAAACCTAATAGAGGCTCTGTGTTAAAATGCCAACAAAGGTTGTTCAGTAGATGATAAGAAATTACTTTCATGCACTTATTTAACTAAAAGAAAAAAATGCAAAATAAAACCCAATAAAGAAACAAACGGACATTAAAAAATGCTTTTGACATAGCAGAGTTGAACTGAGAGTCCCCAAACCCTTCCCTCACATCCACATGGAACTCAAATGCTGACTCCCTGAACTGAGGGCCTAGATGCAGCATTGTCCTCTGCTGAATAAAGCACTGATGCACATGCTTACCATTGTGACACCTTCACCCATATTTAGGCCTCTTCTTAAAATTAAGGCAAGACTTAAGTTCCTTGCTGGAGGGGATTTTAGCAGGAGGAAAATGGGGTGATCATGGACTACTGAAATGGAACATTTATTGTGCACAACAGAGTAAAATTTGCTTTGTGAGACCAGAATTGGAGCGCTGCACTCCATGTACAGACACAGGTGGGCTCTAAAGCATGAATTAAAAACTGAAGATCAAAGAAACAATCCAACTCAATCTCTGTGCTTTCACACATTTAAGATTAAAAACCAAAGTTAACAGCAACAAAAAAAGCAGCTTAACAAATCCTAAGAGAATAAAGATGACCCACACTGAATCACAACACTGGTGACTACAGTGAGACAGCAGACATCTTGGCTCATACTGCATATGACAGATAGAAAGGTGAGCATCAGCATCTTTTCTTTACTACGTATTTACTTAACAAAGCCTGTCAATTACCTCTATGCACTTGTGTCTACCCCATCTATGCACTGCAGCAGCTTGCAGATGGGGGGTTACTGCTGGGGATGCCTTGTCTTTTCCCCATGAAGGTTCAGACAGGATCTCCATTTCCTGACTCCCCCTCCTTCAGAGTCCTGTCTCACCCCTCTGCTGACAGCAGCTTCCAGGAGACCCTTACCTTCCTCCAGAGCTCCGGTCTGCTCGGAAGCTGGTGATGGAGGCGGGGAAGGAGGCAGGTTGGCAGTCTCTTCCACTGCTAGAAATCAAACAGTGAAAATGAGACAGAGCAATTAATTCCTGAAAGACACAAGCTGCAGTCAGCCTGCTCTGCCCAACACAGGGAATTATTCCATGGAGACTTGTACTGAACAGGTTTGCAGACAGAACCTTTCAAAATACACAGATTTTTAAAGCTATAATGAAAGGAATTATTTTTCCTTCAGATGGTATGAATTATTTTCAAAATTCTGGTCATAGAGTACAATACAAAAAACAAGTACAAAATTATCTTTTAAATTAGTATTGCCACTTGGAAAACCTTTCATCACCCAAGGCAACAACAACAAAGCATCTGAGCATAAGAGGTTTCATACGTTCATGGTGACTATCAGAAACCAGCATCCAATCTCTGCAGGTTACCTGGAACACATGAACAAAAACCATTCTGCAGGCACTGAGCTCCAGGTGAGTTAGAGAACACATGCAAACATCACTAATTTAAATCCAAAAGACATCAGCACAAGAACTTGTGTCAGCCATGACTTATTTGTGACTTAGCCGTGCAAGGTGTGGTGAAATATGAGAAACACACTCACTGCCAGATCCAGACCCAGCTTTAAAACTGGATGCTAAAACCAGACAATTCTTTTCAATTATTTCAGTTCAAGTACAGTGAAATCCTAAACAAACTGCTGCTTAAATGAACTCAGTATCTGATTTCATACTGATCATTTTGAGATTTTTTTCTTGTTTAAAAACAGATCACTATAGGGGTTGATTCAATGATTTTCTTTTTTTAAAAAAAGAAAAAAACAACAAAATTGTATTAATTAATTTGTCTTACAAATGGCACTTCTCAACAGGCAGAGCTCTGTTTCTGATTCAGGACTTCTCCCCAAGCATGCCAAGGCCAGTTTCAGAGCCCCAGCAGCATTTGCCAAGTCCCCTTGGTCTGATTTCAGTGTGGTTTGGAAGCGACCCTTTTATGAGTTGTTCAGGAACAGATATTTGTACCTCCATCACAGAGCAATTCTACCCACACTCACCTCACAATCAGTGACTACAGGAACAGTAACATCTACAGCTCTCACTCAAAACGTACTTCTCACAGTATTTTTACAATGTCTTATCTATCCAGAGAGAACTGAAGCCACAGTTTGCCTCACCCAGGCCCCAGTGAAGCTACCTGTGCTTAAATATGTATGAGGTGTTTTGCAGAATTGGAATAATTCATGTAAAATTGAGTCTCTGTAAAGAAGGGCATTACCAACCAACGCGTGTCCCCAGTGCAATTCAAAATTAGTTGAACAATGCAAAAGACCTTAAGAAACAAATTTCCAACAAATACTCTTGATTACTCAATGACTTTAATGAATTCCTGAGCAGTGCTCAGCTCTGTACAACAGAGAGTGCCACAAGGCACGGCTTCGATTTTATCCCATCACCCATGAGCTTAGCAGAACTTGCAGCCAGGCCCGACCTCAGGATGGGGTATCGCCCTCCTGGCTTCTGTTGTACATGTCTTGAGCTGCTGTGAAAGTTTTCTAGCAGCAGGAGGCACTGTAGGTATGAGTAAACTGTGACTGTCTCTTGCAACACACATAGAGAGACAAACACACAGAGACACGGAACATCTGCGGACAGGAGGATATGCCCTTTGACTGACTTTACCTAAAGGTAGTGGTCCAGGCTGATCTTTGTGCTGGGCTTCTTTTTCCTGCTCGCCTTTCAGGACTGCTACAGCTTCAGCCGTGACTACTTGGACTATCCTCGCGGACACTTCTTCTGTCAGAAAAGTCAGAAAACAAAGACAGACAAGCATGCTAATGAAAATGATGCTTTAAAATTACAAAAATCAGTTTAAATGATAAAAAAACCCCAGAGGCTGACGATCCATTTTAAGAGCTAAAACTTTTCCCTGAAATATAGTCAAGTGATTAAAACAGAAGGATGACATATCTTAGTGGGAAATGGAGAGCACTCATCAAAACCTGGTCCTGCTACTCAGGCACCTCTGATTTAGCAAAGCAAGGATTTCAAGGTTGGCCCAGCAAAAGCATCTATGAAAAAGGATTTCCTTTCCTTATCTACACATTAGTCCACTCTCCCTCTATTAGCCAAGGTCACTGGCAACAACTCCCTTCACTCTCCAGCGTTTCCATCCTGGCAGAGCCAAACACAAGTAAGGCCACCAGTGGCAGGGCCAGGGACCACCCACTGCACAGCCATGCACCCACCCAAAAGCACAGCAGGACCTTCAGGGCAGCTGCACCCCTTAGGGGGCACAGAGGTGTGTGACAATGGCAGCAACACCCAGGCTCCTGCCTGGTGGAGCCCCCAATCAAAGCTCCACCACTGCATCTCTCAGGTGAGAACCAGCTGGAAAGTGGACATGGATTTAAATCAATGCCCTCTGTGTCACTTCACAGCACCCACCCTAACAAGGGACACTGTCCATTAGATTGACAATTCCTTAACACAGTACTTGTACAGAATTCCCTTGTGCATTTAAGTTATTTCTCTTATCCTTTAGAAAAGTCAATTTTTCCCCACCAAAAGCGTGATGCAAGTCACCTGATTTTCACAGTTGCACTGTTATAAAAACAAAGCACTATGTTTGTCTGTCTTCTGCACAAACTATCTAATGAGATATTAAAAACCCCATCCACTGGCAAAGACCACTGGTAACTGTAGCTATTCGTGTCTTACAACTCACTTTCCTCCAGACTGGTCACCAATGGCTGCAACAACTGCACTGGCTGCAGCCAAGAGCAGAAGTGAAAGCATGAGTTTGGTAGAACAACTACTAGCAACGAAAAAACAAGATGATTTCTAAAATTGGTAGTCTAAGAATATACAAGCATAAACTTGCCAAGGATAAATCAGATTTGAAATATGAGGACATTGCTTTCCAGCTGTCAGGAGTGTGAAATTTTGTCATTTTCCACACAGCAGGAGATTCAACTGGTTTGAGTGGAGCTCATACACTTAAGAGGAAGGACGACAGAAAGCTCAGTCCCTCTTCAACAACCTGCACCCAGTATTAATAACCTGCAGACTTTGTTATTAAGCAGATCGAATTGAGCACCACAGCCCCATCAATCAAGTCATGCATGTGGCTAGTCCCATTAATTAATGAACAGGGTATTGATTTAAAGCCCATCCATTTTCCCAGCTGCCTTTCAGGGGCCTTCACCTCAGATTGGGCTTTTTGGATTTCTCCTCCTTCCAGCCCACTGGGTGCTGAGGGTGCTACTTAGCACCTCCTGGCTCCTTTCTCTTGCAAGAAACATGCAAAGGCGCCTTCTCCCAGGAAGGAGAGACAAATTCCCATTTAAAATGGTCTCCTTTGTAACAGAATTTATACTTGTCCACATCCAGCCTGGTTCTGGGCTGCAAATGAACTCTCTGGTGCTGAAAGGCAGTCCCTACCCCCTCTGCTCTCCTCTCTATTTAATTTACTTGGGACAAAGATTATGCTCCCCAGGGCTATGTGGCTGGGGGAGACAGGCAGCCTCCTGAAAAATGGAAATCTCAGTTTCAGGCAATGCAAAATAAATACATAAACACACAAACAGCCTCTGGGGTTTTAGGTCTGAGTTTTGGAGGTTTTGGCTGTAATTTTTTAGTGATGAAAGGCTGAGTTACAAACACTCTTAACGGATGTTGTGTGTCAGAGGAGAGATGGGCAGTCTGCCAGATAAGGCTGTGCTTTTGCTACACTCAATTCCTGCAAAGGGACAGACATTTCTGTACCAATGGACAATACAAATTGCAGATACAACAGGCAAGTCTAACCCTCACAGGGCAGCCACTGAGACTTCACAGTATGCTCATGGTTCAGTTCAAGTTCGTGAAGCCAAATGATAAAGAACAAAAAAGAGAGTTAGCCAGCCTGGATGCCAGGCAACTCTTCACAGCCTGAAAGCTATGGATTCAGCCTCCTCCTGCAGACAGAGATGCATTAGAGAGAGTTTAGCTGGAAACACACAGCACAACGAAGGCAGCAGGAGAAAACCAAGGGAAAGGGATGGCAGGAAGGAGGGACAGAGAGGAGACAGAAAATGGTGTCAAAACTTCCCTTGTGTTCACAGCATCATTCCCCAACATCAACCAAGGAAATCAAATGTGAACACCGTAAAAGCAAAGAGTAATTAATGCTCCTGGAGCATCAGGGCTGAAAGAGGGATGCAGAAAGATGCAAACTGATAATTTGTTTCATGAATTTTGCTGCGTATCAGGGAAGGAACACAGGCAGAGTGCAGCAAAAAGATTAGCTACATGTGTGCTGGCATAATCGAGAAAACAAAGCGATTTCAGTCAAAATGTGCCTGTCAAAATCCTCAGTGGGGTGCAGAGCAGTTTCCAAGGCAACCAACACTAATTTGGCACAGTAGAATCCAGTCAACAACATTAGCACAGAGCAACCTGTGCTGCCTAGTGGGGCAAAATACCACAGATCTTTTCCTGCAGATAGGAAATATTCACACCAGCCATTTGCTGCCTCTGACACCTCAGAAAGCAAACAGAAGGCTATGGATTTCCTCCCTGATAAAGCAGTTACAAACACAGAGGGACCACTCACCAAGCCACCATTGGATCCCTCGGAGGCACCAGCAAGGCTCAGGGGGCTGAGCTCACACCCCGCTCCCCAGGCAACCAGATGTGACTCACCTGAGCCAAGACTGATGAAATGTGGGGAAAAAGGCTGGAGCTTCACCCGGCCACAATTCTGATGGAAAAAGCCAAGACACGTCGTGGACTTTTATAAGTGGGACTGAGAACACTTTGGATGGACTGAGGTTAAAAGAGAAGGGCCCAGCGACAATGCAAGTAACCTCAATCATGCCAACAGGTCAGCGTTTGTGATGGAAGGAAAAAGCAGTAAAAGCTTCACAGAATTTTAGGGTTTACTCTCAAATGGCTTTTGTGAGTGTAAATATTTTGCTGTAAGTAGGTCCTTGATCTGGATGTTGGCAATACCAATGGTAATTGGCAGGAGATATGAAGGCAAATAATGGGAGCATCAGCTTTTAAATTAAATAAAAGCTCAACAAAACTGACAAGTACCATTTCCCTAATAAAGTCACTGACTTTAAGCTACTGCAGCATCAATGAGGATGGTGACAGATTAATTTAATCACTGGGATTTACCAGCTAACCAACCAAACAGGTCAGAAAAAGCTTGTGTTTGGGGAAAGAAAGAGCCTCATTGTTCGATGTGTCGAAGCCCAAAGGCATGAGCATCCAGAAAGATGTGTGGCAATGACTTTCATGAGGAGCATGTAGAGGGCAACTGGGGCTGGACACCCCCCGGCTGCCCTAGCATTTCCTCAGTTAACAGCCTACAACTCCCAGTATGGGGTACTCCAGGAATCCAACAGCACCTTCTACCTTCTCCTTGCACTCTGTGAGACTGTAAATCCAAATCACCTTCACCCAGCCCCTTAACATACTGCCCCATAACACTAAGTGTGGGCACATGATGCTGCAGTGGAGCAGCTGGAAAGAGAACACTGAGGGATTTGTCCTTGAGCTATGAGTCTGCTTAAAGGAGTCACACAAATGTCAGTGCAATAAAACAAGCTTTTAAAACAAGCTCTCATTACCGCAAATACTTGCTACCTCAACATCCCCCAAGTTGCATCTTCTTAAGTCTACTGCCTGGAACAAGGTATTTATTACCATCAGCATTTCCCAACCAAGACACAGGTGAGCAAAGAGAATCAGTTCTGGTTTGTCTGATGCATCAGTAACACCATTTACAGCTAAATCACATGTCACTGACGCAAACATCAGATCTCAGGGAGGTCCTGCTGCTAAAAGTCACAGGACCTGGCAGCACCTGAACACATCACTCCTACGTACAAGACAACTACATCTCTCTGTTCTTAAGACATGAACACCCTGGGACTCAGGCAGAAGACAGCACTTTGGCTTCTAAACAAACATATTGATATTTAACCCTTTAAATATAGGTATTTAATAGGTAATAGATATTTAAACAGTATTTGTATAAGATTTTAAACAAACTTTTAAGAACCCCATAGAAGTCAACAATGATCCAGTCACCTACAGCAGGAGGTGATAAGTCCCTTACAGTTCATTTTTAGCTCCCTTTGAACTGATTTTAAAAATGTTTCACAGTGTTTCCTGGGATCTTTCTTTAAAAAAAAAATAAAAAATTCAAGTACGTTATGCAAAGTGCTGAATTTAAGTTTAAAATTCCTATTACAGCATACATTCACTGTGTGGGATTCCAGCCGTGTCTGGTCAGAAAGACTGAAGACCATTATGCCACCCCAGAAGGATTCTGGCTCATCCCACCAAGAAATTTGGTGGCACAGAAGACACAGCAGCACTCCACCTGGCTCATTCTGGCCTCAGGATGATGAACCCTGAGCTCTGCAATACATCAGGTGCCACACAGCAGGTCTATGCTTGCTCCAGCTCTGTGTGAGACAAATGTCTGCCACAACAGTGTCATGTACCTACAACGAACACATGTGAGTGTTCCCAGACACCAGAGCGGGTCCGGCCTCACCCACAACTGAACTGACTCCTAAAAAGCTCATGATGTGGACAGATTTTCACAGCAGACCTCAGCCCTGCTCAAATGCCAAGTCTACATCTGCTGCATCACCATCCCTGAGTGGGACATCAGAACCAGCAGGTGTTGAGTTCTGCTCGTGAATTTCCTCATCAACCCTTTCACGGACAGTAGGGGCAGGCGCTGGATTACCACCAGCACTCATCTGCCAGCTAATGCCAGCTGCAGAGTACTGGCATCCACACTGTCAGCTGGCAAAGGCAATTAAACCTCCACAAATTATCATTATCAAGATTTAAAGTGAGCAGCTAAATCTACCAGTAGCAGCTCCACAAAATGAAAAAAGCCAGACCAAAACACCAGTCCACACTAGGCTTTGCTGTCCTTTCTGAGGATATGAGACAGCCCAGGAAGAGATTATTTCTCTTCCTGCACAGTAACCTTGCAGATCAAAACAGCAGGTAAGACAAAAACAGAAGTCCCTGGCCTCCATCCAATGCTTTGAGTTCCTCTCAAGTTAAAACCTAGTTTGCCTTCACATTACAGTTCTAATACAAAGGAGCTCACAGTTTCAAACCAAGAAATTAGTCAGTTTCTGTCTCTCACATCCTTATTTTGCACAGTCAACATGCGCAAGAGTAATTTTTTTTTTTAATTTCACTACAAGTTCAGCTTAAGTGTGAGAACAGTGATGAGGTCCCCAGTGTGAAGTGGTCCCAATGTCTCTCCCAGGCTTTTCTGTTTCCACTAACCTTGAGAAGCAAATGCTAGAGGAAAAAGGAAAAAAACTAAAGCCTGTAGTTTGTGAGACAGCCTGGCTACGGCTGGGCTTCGTGCTGCTGAATGTTAAATGAGCTCTCAGGCTGCACACCTTCTCTGATGGAGCTTAAAGAGATCTCACTGCACACAGGAATGTGTTGGCATGGCAACATGCAAAGAAGGAAAGGGCAGCCCCTGCTACTTCTCACTGCAGCAGCAGCACATGCCGACCATGGCTCTGCAGTCTGAAGATACCCCCCTCCTCTCCCAACAGCTCACCCTGGCCTGGCTGTGAAGACCTGCCTCTAGGGTGCCCACCGAGACAGTGACAGCTGAGCTGGAAAATCCCTGGTGTGCCAGGGTTGGGCAGCACACCAAACCATGTGTGAGAGCATCCCTCATGAGGAAACGAGAGAGACTGTTAACACCTGGGGCTGCGTGCGTTAATGACTGTAGCTCTATGTTCCTCTGCTCCATAGCATGAGCGCCCAGAGCCAACAATTGCCTGTGCAGGGGCCAGGGAAGGAGGAGGGCTGTGCACAACACCACCTCCCAGGTTGTCACGTAAGAACTTGCTGCTTCCCATTCAAGGTGGCTCTGAAGAAGAAGATGCCATTTCAGCTCTGCCCACAACAATAGCAGCTGTGTCAGCAAAACAAGGCTCTATTGTTTGGTAACAAACCTTCCCCCAAACCTTCCTGCCCTCAGATCAGAACTGGAATGGAAAATCATATGCTGGCACAGTCCCCAGCAATACCAACCCTCCCGCTGCCATCCTAAGGGTGGAAACCACGATGGGCTCCCCCCAGAGGTGACAGGAAAGAATCATTGAAGGGCTGCACCTTCATCCCTCTGCAAGGGGCAGAGCTGAGCCGCGCCCAAGGGCAGGAGCCTGCAGACACATCACGGCACAGTGCCCTGCCACAGCCCTCTCACATCCCTCTGCTCATGGCTTCTACAAGCTTTCTCCACTTTAGCTTATCCATACATGAAAAAGGACTCCCTCACAAGGGCCCACAGTTTAGAACCTTGGGACAACAAGTGCCCCACCATCACTCAGTGCTGGAGGGGCAAGATGTAGCCCGAAGTCCAAAGCCTGCACTGAGAGTCCCCATCAGAGCAGGCAGCGAAACATGGACAGCAGGCAGGAAGGGCAGAGGTGAACAGACAAAAAAACGGGAGACAAAACTCCAGGGATGTGCTCTGTATTCGATGAGAAATTAATTCTCAAGCAGCAGAAGCCATTCTGGTGACCTCAGCCCCTTAGAAACAGCTGCTGACGTTTTCAGAGGGAATTTTTGATAAGCAGTGCTCATGGCACCCAGCCTCAATTACCACTGAGTTTGGAACATGTTATGAAAGATACTCCCTTCACATCCTGGCTTGGCTGGTCCAGCTGCATCTCAGAGGTAGTTGTGGGTTCCATTGATGGCAGCAGGCACTGGGCAGCGCTGGTTGCCAGGCCAACAGTCTCACAGCCATTGCATTCCTGCTCCTTAAGGAAGCACAGCTGCTTGTGAAATTCCCTCACCATCTATGTACTGTTAATAGGAAACGCTAAAGTGAACCAAAACACTACAAGGGAGCCAAAGGAAATGGCTGGCAATGCCTGCTCTGGGCCAGGTTGAGCGCTGACAAAGCAGCAATGATTCTGAGGGTGTTACTGCACAAGGAGTGAGATAAGGTTTTCCAAAGCAAACCTGAACCACACACTCTGCTGGCACCATCACAAGCCCTGCCAGATCCTCTAGCTCCAAACAGGATGTTTTAGTCAGGGACCAACTGATTCTTGAAGTCTCAAGAAGAGGTGGGAGGGCATAGCCAGCTTCAGAGGTTGGGGTAGGACAAAACAGAACATCTCACTGGATTTTGTGAACGATAGTGTCACTCACAGGAAAACCTGCAGAGGCTGGTCCCTGCAGCAGTCAGCAAATACTCCAGAGGCAGGGAGAAGACAGCCTAGGGGCAGGGGATGCACAGGAAGAGACAGAATTTCTCTGGCCTTGCTCCTCATCCTCTGCAGAAGAACAACCAAGAAGGATTCCTACTCCAAGATGAATAGAGAAGAGCAAGAATTACATTTTCTCTGAGTGTCCCAGAGAGGCTCTGCTGTCTCTGCACGTGGTGTCCTCAGCAACACAATCTGAACATGTCTAAAGTATTTCAATGACGTGTCCCAGAAAATCACACTTGTATCACCCTTTAACACAAGAAAAAATGTTTCAGAAGTCTGGTACATTTGCCTGTACCTAAACTGGCAAAGAAGATGGCACACAGTAATCTCTGTCACATTTCCTAGGAAAAAGTAGGGAGATCAAAATGCCTAATTAAAAGTTTCTTTCCCATGGGAGCCATCAATGACATGACAATATGCATTCTTCCAGCTTTGCAGAATACACAGCAATCCCATTCATCTTTGAAAGCCACCACTTTTGCATCCATCTGTGCATTTTGTCTGTGTTGCTTGGGGCACATGGGCTGCTGGAAACATACATCTGCCAAGAAGGCTGGGAACAGGGGTTTAGGGGCTGTATGGGGTCTCTGCTAACTCCAGGAGATCTCAGCAGCCACAAGACAACTTGTGCAAACAGCCAAAGAAAAAGTAAAGTTCTGACAAAGCAGTCCTGTTGGAAACAGAAACTAAAAAGGCCCCTGTACAAAGAAGGCCTGTTTGCATGATTACTGGCAGTACCATCTTAGTATTATCCCACAGAATGAAAAAGAAAGACATACAAAGGAGAAGATGAAATGAGAAGTGGGTAGAGTGAGGGAGAAGCCATTATGAGCACTCACTGACCTGCACACAGGCTCAGCAGCAATGGCCTCCTCACAGAGACTGGCAACTGGAAGGCAAGGATATGGAAGACAACAGGACAAGACTCTCTCCATGACCTGCTGTCAGGTGGCTAAAACAAGCACAATCCCTGTCTTGAATGTGGCTCTTGCATGGCCAAAGGAAAGATAAGTCCCCATCTCTGACTCACAGGCTGCCATTGCTGCAGCTCATTACAGAACAATGAGGAGTACATTTGTTGCCACGTAGTTTGGCTGAGCAAAGCCAAAACAAATGGCTAAATCAGGATGAACTACATTCAAGGCTGTAATGTAAATTGCTCCTTCTCACTTTTCCCCTGGGTTGCTCCTGCTCCCTTCAGGGTTCCACCTCCTCAGCCCGTCATTCCTCCCACTCAGCCCTGCTGCTCCTTCCTAACGCTTCACAGCTCTGTCCCATCCACACACTAACACACATCAATCTCTGGGTCCCCCAGCCACCATTTACCTGTCATGGACATCCTTTCCCCTAACTTTGCTCTGAAACAAGGTGTCTATAAAACACAGGTGGAGAGGTCACCCTGTGCTGGACCCTCTGTGCTGAGTCAATTCTCTATTTCTCTGCATCCCCATATGCCATGAGTACCTTGTCAGTTACTGAGGGACTCTGACTGTCAATCCAGCAGGAAGTGTTACCATCCTTAACATTGACTGACACCAAGACACAGCCACTGGCCTGAGACTCTTGTAATGGAATTGCAGGAAGTGCTCTCCTTTCAAACTGTCAGAAAAATAACTCATCAAATAACTGTGTGGGTAATCCAAACTCCCCCAGCTTATAAACCTGCATTTCACACATAATGAAGAAAGCACTCAATCAGCTGAGTCACTGTACACAAAGACATCTTGTAGAAGATGCTTTACAATGCATTTGACTGCTTTTATCCTTAATTGTATGAGTTTGACAGGTTAGTTATTATATCACTGAAAAGAAAAATAAATGTGTTTTAATCATAAAAACCCCAAACCTTTGCAGCATGATGTTCCTCTCAAATCAAACGTGACGGATGTGCACAGAGAATGCTGCCATACACCAGTACTGCCCTCTGTGCTCCCTCATTGCTACCTGACCACCACATTTCAATGAGCAAATAACAGGCTGCCACTTTTGTATTTCATTCTAAGTCAAACACATCCTGGGATCTACCACGGGGTCCAACGCAAAACTTCTGCATCAGCCCACTCCAGAGCTTGTCTCTGAGGATCACTCCATCACACCTCCTCTGCAGCAAACATCTCACGCGACAGGGCTGTTGAGTTCATGTCCAAGGGCAGCCCAAGTACATACGCAAATATATACAGAAAGGAGAAACTGCTTTACTGCCAAACCAGCTTCCCATGTGCTATGCCAAACCCCTAAGCTACTGTCTCTCCCACAGTGCCTGTGACCCCTGTGGATGCCAGACCAGCCCTGAGGCTGCCCTGTCCCCACCTCCCTATTGCTGCTCCCTTTGAAAGGAAGGCATTGATGTGTGTCCATAACGCAGCCATTACCCAGCGCCATACTCACACAGATCAGTTGTAGACAACAACAGCCAGATTCAGAGGATTCCAAGATTGAGGTCAGGCTCAATACCTCTTACACAGATGCCGAGAGAGAGAAACACATATATACAGGAAGGCAAATTTTAACTGTGCAAACTTAAAAATGTCACTTGTAGTGATGGATTGGATGCATCTTGGCAAGAACTGTTATTTCCTCCCCCATTACCACTTCTCACTTCTGCACCAGTTTTGGCATAAGGTGGCTTTGTCTCGGTGGCCTGGCTCTAGCCCTCCCCTTAACACACAGCTCTCAGATTGTACAGCACAAGCCTTGCCACCACGTGCCCCACTGTTTGGCTGTGGCCCACGGGGACAAGGGCAGTGCTGCAAAGCACCTCTACGTGGGACAGGCTCAATCTAGGACTGAATCCCAGCTGCTGAGTCAGTCAGTGCTGGAGAGGTTCCTTCAGCACAACATCTCAGCATGGAACCAAGATCTCACTGGAGGGGATGGAAATGCCCTGTTGGCAGACTGTGGGATATGCCCCGTTTGTACCTGTGCTGAACTGCACATCAGCCCATTCTTGCATTCGCTGGGGAGTTACAGAGAAGCAGAGATTTTCCTAGGTTATAGTGCTGGATTTGCACCAGGGAAAATAAAATCCCTGTAAATCCACTCAAACCCATAGTTTGGTTCAATTATCTCGGTCGACCTTGGCTTCCTGTGCACTTTCTCCTTAGTTGTTTGGAGCCAGTCAGCTACTAAATGATTAAACCATTCATGTTGTTGGTAATTATGCCTATTGGAGTGGCATTTAAATACCCTTCCTAATACAATACACTGAAGTGAAAATCTACAAGCAGACAAACACAGCCCAGACGACTGACTGTGGCAATCCTGACTTCAAGATTAAATTCTGAATCAAAAAAAAACAAAACCCCACCTCTGACTTTTCCACAGAGGATTGGGCACAACCAGTCAGGGAATAGTGAACACACACCCCTGAGCCTTTCTCTCACCGCAGGAAGTTGCCAACAGATTTCTCTTTCAAAGAGAGAAAAATTATAAAAATAACATATCTCAAGTAACCTAACGAGGTTTATGCTGCATTAATGAGCACAGGCTGTGCTGGTGAGTGAATGAGCAGCACTTAGGCCTTCGGAGAGCAAGGAACTCATGCATGAAGGCAAGGAGTTTTAGGGACTCTCTGGTGTTCAAGGACAAAGAAAGATGTCACAAGATAAGCTAACAAAAACTGTGTTTATCAACACAGATCTTGCAATGAAAGCAGATGGTGATAAAAAAAGCCGGGGAGGAAGAAATGAGGTCACAAAGTGGTGATCAAAGACATCTTCACCTGGATTAAGAGCAGTCCCATTCCCTTGGCAAGTCTATGTCCCCGGTCCCACCCTAAACCACACCACCACATTGCTCCGCTTCTGCTGTTTAACTCTTGCCTCAAACAGCAACATAGAAATAGAGAAGACAATGCCTGCTGAAGGGCAATACAGTGTTCCTACCTCCTCTCATCCATCAGCTGCTACCTCTGCACACCTGGTACCTGCTGGCTACATGCAGCACAAGGTCAGGTTACAGCAGAAATAAGACCCTGTTATCACCTCCACAAACAATCACCAACTTTGTGTTCCCTTGAATGCTTACACAAGATGTCTTTTGGCTTTCAAATTTTGGCTATCGACAAAAACAGACTCTTGAAACCTAAACTCAATTCACTTTTAGCAGAGACATCCCTTTTCAGCACAATTGCTCACAAAACAACTGTAAGGTCCAGGATCCTTAAAATTCTCCAGCTGTCAAGAAATTATGGAGAGCATCTCCAAATGCTGTCAACAGACAACAAACTTGGCTACAAAGATCTCTTTAGCACACATGGAGGGAGGTATCAAGTGCAGCTGAGTCTGTACAAAATAAATTCTTGCACTGTGCATTTGAGGTTTAAAGTGGGAATTCTGCACAGAGAGAATTAGCATTTACTTCTAAACCAGGAAACTTGCTTTGCATATTTAATTTCAATACAGTCACACTTCTGTTTTTTTCCAAATAACAAGCTGAATCCTAAAATCCTAACACAATTTACATATAGACAGAGCCTCAGTGAGTACCCAGTGAAACACACCTGGACAAGGGTGCTGATGCTGAACAGGAGTGTTCCTGGTCAGATTAAATAGCACCAGCAAAAAGCTGGTAGTTTCAAGAAGATGCTGTTACTTGTCAGTAATAAGAAGGGAATCCACCCTTCATGGACACACAAACACACACCAGAGCAGCAGGAAGGACTTGTGCACAGCAGCTGAGAGTGTCCTGTTCCCTCCCAGCCCAGAGGAGCTGAGAGGCTGCTCTACTCCAGCATCCTGTGTAAGGAATCAAGCTGAACAAGCCCAGATGAACATGCAGCCCTTGCTGTCTTACTGCCCTGTGCCCCAGGGAGTCACACTTCAATCTCTGTGGAGAAACACCATGCAGTGACATGAAGACCCCAGTATTTGGTGGTGGTGTTCTGAGCTGCATTACCTGCAGTTTCCCTGTCCCCCGACAACAGCTCTCCATTGATCCCATTCTCTTTGGTCTGAGCGTACGTCCCCGGCTGCTCGTGGCTGCCCAGCCCTGGCTCCGAGTCCTCTCTGTAGGGAAATCCATTGGCACTTCTCACCAGTCCAGCACCTGTGCTGCCCTGCTCCTTCATTTCAGGTGAATGTGGGTGTGAAGATGCATCTGTGAGCTGAGCTGAAGTCCAGTGTGGAGCCTTCGCTTCGTCCTTCCTACCCTCTGCCATGGTTCCTCGCCTTCACCGCTCTTCCTGTAATGACACGAGCAGGAGAGATGAGCCCCAGGGCTGACCCTGGCCCTGACCAGCACCTGACCAACAGCGCAGCCAGGAAAAGTCCATCCAGCAGAGGAGAGGGGTTTTCAATGCAGAAGGATCTCTACTTGCCTGTCTTGGCCATGAGTGAAATGCTTGAAACCAAACAAATCACAAACAATAAAAATTACGGGTCAAGTTCTCCCTGATTCTCACATGCTCTGTAATTAATAGCACCAGTTTCTTGAGGACTGCACTTTCATTAATTTGATTTCAACCCACTAATTACAGTTACACAAAGACCTACTTCACAAGTGAACGAGTGACAAAAGGGAAGGAGGTTGCAGCTACTAAGAAAAGGGAAGCTGCTGTCACCATTCTCATGGCAGCGGTGGCGAGTCAGTATTCCTGGGACGTGGCACTGCAGGGTGATCCATGTGAGGTACCCTCCATCTGCTCTAGCCTTGGCAAACCACTACAGAACCCCAACAGCTCCAAACATATTTGACAGTGACCCTATTTATACTCCTCTTACTGGCTGTTTAGTGAACACTCACACTCATCCCTTTTGTCCGAAACATCCTGTAGGCAACAGTTGCTTCCCACAAAAGCATTTGCATTCTCTTATGACTATTAGTATTTATACATAAACAAAATGAATCACTATTTGCTATTTCACTCGTGCTAATTAGCTCTCACTTGCTCAGGCCAGGAGAGGAAGACACTGCACAAGCCATTGCCTTGGGCTGTTCCTCACAGACAAATTCAGTTGCAGAAGCTGCATGGACAATCTTAGGGACAAAGACAACACCTAGTACCTATGCTTTGATGACAGTAGGGAGAGAAAGGCTTGACCCAAGTTAACTACTTCAAAGTGAAAATCAGCCTTTTGCAAAAGCACCCAATACCTTTTTTCCCCTAGAAAAAAGAAAAAAAAGCAACAATACAAAACAACACCCAAAGAAATCACCTGAACACAATCAAGCAGTCACTTTAAAAAGCAGTAATAACTCTTTCGCTTCTTGGTGCCCCGGTGCTCTGGGAAGCAGAGCTTCACCTACTCTCACCTCTGTCCCTAGGGGTAACTGATGGCACAGGGACTGCAAGGGCAGATGAAGCCTCATCCCAGCCTTTCCTCTGAGCTGCAATGGAAACAGTGGGCTGAGCAGTATCAGAAGACTTGTTAGCAATGAGACACCTCTCTGACAGTCCGCACGTCCCCTTGTCCTCCTCTCCTTCACCTGATGGGGAGACTCCTCCATGAGCCATTCTGCATCTACTGAAACCCTCAGCACAGCTAGCTCAAACCACACCAGGAAGCTGATGGGGTAATTATGGAGGAAAGAGGACGAAGACCATTTCCAACATGCCAAAGAAGCAGCTTTGTCTCCACATTTGCTTACTACAAGACACCACAGAGCATTTTCTGATCAGAGCCTTTCCAAGACAAGAGGCCACAGGTCAAACATCTCCCTCCACGGAGGAGCAACCTGCACACACCCAAAGCCACCAATTCTGTCTGAGGACAGAACAGAGCCACAGGGAGAGGGAGGTCACACAAGAGCCAAACGTGGGCAACGCTGCCCTGGAAACGTGAGGTGAACGTAATGGTTCTTGTCCTGCTGCTGCAGTTTGGGGCCATCACCCCTGAAGTGCCTGTCCCCAGCCCAGGCAGACAATCTCTCCCTCACTCAGAGTTCTTGAGGAAGGATATTCACATCCTAACAATGGACTGTGTCACAGAAGGCCTCTGTGAAAGTAACAGAAGTGCTTTTATCTTTAAAAATAAATACAGTGAGCAGGCTTCAATGAGAGCTGTGTGTATCTGGAGGGAGAATTTGTCTCAGTATTTATAATAGATGGTTACAGAGTGAAACATGGATGAATTAATTCTTGACTCTCTCTTATTCATCAAGAGCTCTGAGAGTCTATCACAGTAGTAGAAACACAGCAAGTGAGTCACATGCAGCACCTGAGTGCTCAGCAGTGACTATCCCTGTGTGTTGTGACTCACCCACAGCTCAGCTCCCATCTACAACCCACAGCCTGCTTTCTACCAGCAGCTCAGTTGGTTTTCTGTCATTTCATTAGCATACTATGCAATTAAATTTATCAGGTAATTCAAGTGTTGTCACAGAAATACCAAGAGTGGACAAATATTACAGCAGGTTTTAAATGGTGGTGGGTATATAAAAAGAAGAAACATGAACAGTTTGGACAATGCAGGGAAACACGAGACTTTGGAGAAGCAAAACGTTCCTCTTTCCACTGAGATTTCCTTACTCTGTGCATAATCTACAATGCAGGCTTCTGAAAAACATCAGTGAAGACAACACAGCCAGTCTCCTAGTCTCCCAGTCATGTTGTTCAACCATATATGAGCCTTTTTCCCCTGCCTGCTACAGCAGCCATCGTTATCTCTGCTGGGTTCCTACAACTCTCCTCAGTCCCTCTGCTCTGAACCTAACACACAAGTCTCCCACATCGATACAGGTCGAGATAATGCTGATTTCAGCATCCTGTCATATTCATCGTACTGCCATTCCTTCTGTGAGCACATATTGCAGAATCTTCTTAGCATTGATGAGGCTTGTCAGAGTTGGGCTGATGGTTGGACTTGATGATCTGAAAGGTCCCTTCCAACCTTGATTATGAAACTATGAATGCTGCAGGTGAATTGTCTATGAATTTCTCTTTCAAAGAGAACAGAATGAGGCCATTGCAGAAGGATTTTCCAAATAGCTTGTCTTCCTGCTTCAAGCCATGTCTGACCCACTCCTTCTGTCCCTAAGCCCATTCACAGGGAAATGAGCTCCAACACCACCTCTCTTCAATAAACCTTCTCTATTGACAAAGCTGCATTTTGACACCATTTCCCATTTATCAAACACCCTCACCCTCCCATCTATCACTAACCATCACTGCTTTCTGGAGAGAGGAAAGGCCTTCTAGCTAGTGAGGGAGATGGTAACCATAACAACAGCACCATGACAACTGCTAGCAATATCTGAAACAAAAAATGAGGCAAAAAGTTATTAGCGATAAATCAGATCTGTATTAAGGATAGCAACAGCAGAAGAGAAGCAATACCAGTCCGCAAAGGTGCTGACACAAAGAAGCACAAGTCTCAATGGATCCTTCTGTGTATTTCAAGATGAGGTACCATGACAACTGCCTCTTCTTCCGATCACAAATGGAGAAGGCAGCCCCTGCTTCATCCTGCCTAGAATCAGTCCTGCCCCAGAGAGCCACAGGGGCAGTGGGACAGGAGTGAGCCGGAAGGGTGGGATGTCTCTGTGTGAAGTGGGCAGCATTCCCCTGAGTAAGAGGGAGAATGAATGAGTTTGGTGGGAGGTGAGAAAGAAGCCCAGGTCCAGAAAGCAGGGAAAGGTAAGAAAAGTTCCATCAGATGAAAGAAGTGTTTGCCAAGAACAGTAAGATGTAACTGATGAACAAATCCAGCAATTGAGGAAAAAGTCTGGGAAAAAAGCTATTGGGTTGAATGTATGTTGCTTTAATATAATGAGATAGTCAGGGGTAAGGAAGGAAGTCAAGGTTTGTTGTCTCACATCACCCCATCCAGGAGAGACTCCTGCCACTAACAATAGCCTGCAGGAGCTGCTTCCCACAAAGAGGAAGAAGCTTCCCAGAGCTTCAGACTCACACCACTCTGAATGAAAACGTACTATAGCACACAGACTGTATTGCACTGTAAATGACAAGCCTGGCTTCAGCACACAGACAGCTTTGTCAATCTCATCAGTTTCTAACTGAAACAGGACACTACACCCCAGACCTGTGTTCCTCCACATCCCTCTGCTGATGCAGCAGAACTGTCCATGCAGCCCATGCCACGCCCCTCAAGTGTGGCTGGTTCACCAGAGGAAGCAAGGGCTTTCAGTCTGGTCCTCCTGCTAAAGATCTATGAATAGCACACCGTACCAATGAGTTACCCATAAGGTCGGGGACATCAACTGGAAAATCAGCTGAGGAAAGTGTTGAGGGGCGGGGGGCAGTGCACCAGCAGCACAGGACAGATGGCTCTTCCAGAGGGACCTGGCTGTGTATCCAGAGCCACCACAAACAGGGGCTCTCAGGAGACACTGTACGTAAATGTTTCATAAAAGGAGATGCTGGAGGCTGTGAGGACTTAAGTCTTGTCAGTTTTCCTTCTCATTTAGGGCAAGCTGTCTGCAGCACACACCCCACCACTGACCTCATCTCCAACCCGCAGGGGCTGTCTCTGGTGAAAAGATGATTCATTCACTCCACTGGAAGGTCTGATGAATGGGCAGGATTCAACTGCAGAGTGCTTATCACTCGGGATTCCCTCAAAATTCAGGTCTGACATGACTGGGTCAGTAACCACTCACTTTTGTTCCCAGCTCCTTGAACAGAAATGTCTCTTTGCATCCTTCAGTGGTTCCCACAAATCAGGTCAATTTTTATGGCTTGCTAATTATTACTGCAAGACTTCTGCCAGGCTTCAGGATGAGAAGTGCATTTCTGAAAGCTAAGGGCACAAAGCTTACAGAACAAATCACTGTCTGTCTGGCACAGATAGAACCCAGCCATAGCAGCCCCTTAGAGATACACACCCAGGACAGAGCTCAACTTGGAAAGTTGTGTTTTACTCTTGTTGACACAGTGCATTCAAGACAGCCAAAAATACAAAGAGAGAAGAAGACGTAACTGTCACAAGCTAGATTTTGCCTAGAGGTGCATTACTGTATATCCCACACACCAAGACATCTGAAATGACATCAAGGATGCAGGACCAAACCTCAGGAGTTGGACAGAGAGAGCAGAGGTGAAAGCAAATCACCTTTCTCTTGCGGCATGGCAGGGATCAAACCTCACCATGCCCATGCCAGGATCTTATAAACATTCAATGTCCTAAAACATAGCCCAGAAAGTATGAAAGACATTTGAGGACATTTGTTACATCTGGTAAAGTGGCAGTTCATCCCCTCATCCTGGGGCCAACTTCAGCCGCTGCCTCCATGAGTTCACCTGTTTAGCTTTGTGCTGGTTTCAAGATTAATTCTCTAACAGAAAGAGAAGCATTCAACTGAGGTCCTCCCTGATTTCATTTTAACACCTTCTTGCTGCTCTTTCATCTATCCATACAGAAATAAATCATAATGATGTACAGTGTTCCCAGCCTCTCCTGCATTTACACATGTGCTTGATGGGGGCTCACATTGGGTGAATCAAAACACCCTCTTTGGGGACTACAAACATGATCAAATTGTGCTGCCAGAATACATACAAAGGAATGAAAAAGCAACACGAGGAGCAGATTGCTCATGACTTTAATTGCACTCTTGTTACAGAAGAGACAACAACAGAACCTGGTAAAAAGATGACAAAGATTTTCTGCATCCTACAGCACCTCCTTCCATTCTACTTCCCGTCACCTTTGCACCAGAAACTCTGCAACATCCAGCACCACTGCAGCTGGAATCCCAGCGCAGACAGGAAAATCACTGATTTTGTAGGCAATGGTGCCTTTAAGTTATGTTTGTTACCATGAGAACTTGATTAAAATGCCGCCCACAAGCTCACAGAAAGGGGAAAAAACAACATCATCATCTCCTTTCAGTCAGCAGCAGCAGCTCACTTGCTGCATTGCAGCATTTCCATGAGCTCTACAACCTTCTGCAGTGAGAGGCGCAGAGATGCCCAGACAGATACATTTTGCTGAATACTTTATCCTGGAAAAAAAAAACCAGCTGACAGTGCAGTTGTCAGACAGCACTATTATGCAATATTGCATTTGGAAGATAAAGCACACACTTGTGTACTGCACCAAGTGACCAGGCTCATTGTGAAAACCAGACCCTTTGTGTGTATGTGCAAGGCGGGGACTACACCAACAGCTCCTTAGGACAAAAATCTATTTCTCATTTTACCTGTGATAAATCAAAGCTATGCAATACTCTGGTTTCCACTCCACTCTATCCATTTGCTAGCTTGACAAATTCAGGCTGATTTTTATGTATATATATGTATCTGGAAATCCCCATGACAGCACTGTATCATCTAGGCTTCTTTTTCATTTTTTGTTTTTTATTTCTAGTCCCATTCTCTTTGATTAATGGCTCTGGATACTGCATTACTGCAGCATGAGCAGGAGCCAGAAGCTGCACAACAAACCTGAGGGTGGAACATGGTGCAAAGGACTTGAGAGAAGAGGCCATGGTGGACACCAGTGACTGGAATGACAGCAGACAGGACTGAGATGTCATGCTCAAGATGTGCCAGTTTAGGGCAGCAGAACCAGCTCAGACAACCCCTGGCCTCAATGGCATCACATCTGTTTTTTCTTCTCCTTTCTTTCTCTCTTCTGCTAATTGCAGTGAACCAGAGGGTATGCTCCCATGGGGTTGCAAAGAGAGGACAAAGAATGTTATGCTTATCCAACCTCCCAGTGATCAAAACCAGAACTCCCTTTTCTCTTCAAGGAAAAGCTTGGCTTATTCTTCGTAGACATGGATTGTCCAGGAAAGTAATAACATTACCAATTAAAAGGTACTTTAAATAAAGAGAGTTCCCTTTAATTATCTATAGCCTCCTGAGACTATGATTATCTCATCTCTTCTCTGGATTACTGCTAATTTATTATTTGCTTGCAATTTATCTTCTTCCATTAGGAACTAGCGGCAGAAATTTTGCTAAAATTGACCAAAGAATGAAGAAATCCATGCAGTGACTGAAGTGCCTTCAAGATCATCTCATTCAAATACCCATTTCCTTCCTCCTGCCACTGCGGCTAAGAGCTATGTGAGGATGCTCTGGCTCCCAACCAAAGCCTTTGGATCCACATTTCAGAAAGTTCTGCTCAAGGAAGGACACTGAACAGCACCTGCCTGGAGGAAGAACAGCAAATCTGGAGGCACAAAATGAGACCTAAAAGGAGGTGTGATTTCTTGTGAGTAGGCTGGGGACACAGGGGGGGGGACCATGTGCACCGTGCACCAGCTCTGGCCTTGGCTGTTGGCTTAGGATCTAATACCACTTTAAAACCAGTGTTTAGATTAGTTTTTAATGGTGCTGAACTATTTTGCCAGTTTTCTACACAACTACTTCTGATTCAATGACACTTCAGAAAACAACAAAGAGAACAAGTTTTGTCTGTAGTGCCAGGATCTCCCTCACGTGCAGACCCCACTGGTACGTGCATCACCTGACAGGTTCTTTCCTTTTCCCCTCTCATGACTCCAGCTACCCAGCACATCGTGGCAGGAGACCATGCTGAGCTACAGATTTCTGCTTTGAAAGGGAATCAAGGTCTCAGTGGGTTTAAAAATAAGGGGGAAAAATTACTCATCTTAATGATGACAACTAGAGCAACTTTTGGTCACGAATATGAAGAGTTTTCTTTCATCAACTATATTGCAAAGAACACTATGCTTCAAACATCTGCTCTTCTCATAAGCTCCACTCCTCATTACAAACAAATCTGTGCTTCTCCCAAATTGCTCTTGTGGCGGATGCTCACAGCATTCTGATCACTCCCACCATCTCTTTCAGAAGTGTATTTACTAACACAACTGTGGAAACACCCCTAACTGTGGCTGAGCTCCAGCCTCAAGGATTCCAGCACTGAACCCAACAGGCTCTAACACTTGGCACTTGGTGACTGGAGCTGTGCAGCCACTGACAGCTACCAGCCAGGAAGGGGGCCCTTATAGCCCTCTGGGAGCATGTTCCTGTGCGCTGTGTCCTGCCCTGGCACTAGTGACACAACTTTTCCCCTCTCCAACAGATCCCCAGCCCACTCACACCCTGATGGACAGCACAGACTGACCCACTCAGAGATGCCCTCCACTTTCCCTGAATGAAGGGCACACAGTTCCCATTGCCCTCATCTCGCTGTCTCACCTCTTGCACCCAACAAGCCGGGGAGAAGCTTCCTAGAAACCTGCAGAAACCCCCATTTCATCAATTTCCACCTGAACAATCTCTCTTCTTGCCTGTAAACAAGTTTAAGCATCTACCAGTGACTCAGTCTCCTCAGCAGGTTTACTGCCAGCATCACCACCATCATCATCATGATCTACTATTGACAGGGCACATTCACCTTCCTTTCAATTGCCTGACAGCCACACCTGGATCCTTTCAAAATGCAGCAAACACCAGCTGATAAACACAAGTATCAAGGTGGGTGTTCTACCTTTGCAAAACAGTTCAAACAGACGTTTCCAAAGGAAAGAAGTTGCAGATAATGGCTACATAATAATCACAAGACAGACAGGTTGATTATAAAATTGATGACAGCTCTCTTTTCACAGGAGTAAAGATACAGACTGATGACACAGAAGAGAAAAAACCAAAAGTTACTTTGGTACAAGAACCCTGTGGCCACTCCTAAGTTTTAGCTGGAAGCTGAAGGGTTTTGTCAACATGACTGTGGAACAGCCTAGTGGCGGGAAGGAGGTTGATGCAGGAGGATGAGATGCTGTCCTGGATTTTAAAATAAAATAATGGAGATTACAAAAGTGTGAATTAATTCCAGTAAAAGAAGATGTTGGCAGGGACTAGAGAAGTTTTCTTCTTAATCTTTTCTCAGACCTCCCCTATCTGTTGCAGTCCTGTCTCCCTGTGAAACTGGGAATGAGAGAAGACCATACCTATTCAAGCAGATGACAGGACGCTGGTGCCTGGCTTAGACAAGGGAAGCTCTCTGGTCCTAAAAAGAAAAAGAAATATACACTCTGTTCAGTGAATTTTGCACAAACTCAGTCAGGACTACAAGATGCTACATATTTGTACCCTTTTTCATTAACAAGGCTTGCTCTAAATACATTAACCCGTATCCCTGGTACACCCAACCTGGTCTTGCACCACCACCAAACCTTTCAATCCCTAGAGGTGCCCTAAGAGCAGCAATAGCTCCAAAGAGCCACCCACAATGGAAGTTAACTGGAGCGCAGAGATGGCTGGACTCCCTCCCTGCTGCTGCTGCAGGATCTCAAGCAGGAAGGAGGAGAGTGGTTGCAAGCATGCCCAGAAAGCAACAGAAGAGGAGCAGGAGTCCTTTGCTGACTATGCAGTGTGATCCAGTATTACATCAACAGCTGACATCAAAACCTGTATTTAAGACTGCACAGTTTCCCACCTCTCAGGTGACTGTAACTTCATTGAGTGCATTTGTTCAGAAATTCACTCTCCAGAAGTGATATGTGATTCGAGGCAATTCTTTTGTCTGGGAGTTACCTGTTTTAAAGCTTTGTCAAGATTGGGCTGAGCATTCCCAGGAACCAGAATGGTGACACGACTAAAACCAAGTTAAAGAGGAGAACAATAGGATGCAGGGATGCAATTAGAGACTGGGGCTAACCTGGACTCACAGATCAGCTCAGGCATTTCCCATTTCCAAGCCTAGACACTCTTGTTCGACACTGAATCTGTCTCCTTGCCTGCACCATACCCTGGCATAAAGCTGTGCTAAGTGTAGTTTGTCACCAGTTTGCCCAGTGAATACCCAGCAAGCAGAAAAAGACTCTGCTGCCTGGAAAGGGAAGCTTTGGGGCAGTTTTGAGCAGAGACATGGCCGTGGCTGCTCCAGCTCTCCCCAGAGGCTGTCTGCAGCAGGCTCCCTTCACAAACACACAATAATTAGTGACATCAAATAAGCCCGTGCACAGTAGCCCAGCCTCCAGCTGGATTTGTCTCTCAGGTTTACATTGCAGGAACCTCAGAGACGGAGACAGCTGCTACATTTGCTACTTGGTAGCTCAGGTTTTACAAATAGTGTCTCTAATAGTGTTATGTGATTTTGTAACTAGTCAGGAAAGAAACTATTCCAACGACAATTATTCCTGGGGCATTGGAGCCATTTTGTAGCTTTTACTGGCACAGACCTGTCATTAGCACTCCATTTCTCCCAACTCCAACTTACTTCATTTGGAGTTGCTCAGTGAAGATGGGTCTGGGGGCTGTCTTCCTGGTCTTGTCAAGATGAATTTTAGTGCACACCCTGAGAAAGATGTGCCACCTGCTATTTTCTATCTATCTATTTGTATAATGAACTCCTAAAGAGCAATGAAGAGGTTTTGTCTAGAAATTTAAGAAGCCCCAGCTATTTCAGATACCCATTGAGCTGTTCCATAGACACAAGCTAAGGCTTCGCATGCTGGAGAGAAAAAGCTCTCTGGAGACTCACTGGCTGCTCCAGCCATTCAATGAAGAGTCATCTGAGGAGCAAGGTGCCAGAGAATGAAGCACAATCATCAGCCATTCCCAGCCTTGTTCTGCAGGAGTTTTAGTACCACACTTAGAATTTGTGCTGCTTCATTCTCTCCCTTCAGAGCAACCAGCCAGGCAGAGGGGTGGCAGTACCATGGCACATCCTGGAAGTTTTACTGGAAGTATTTCAGAACGAAGCACACTGCTTTGCTCATGATGGCACTGACAGACCCACTTCACACACATCCCAGTAACACGCAGCCTTCCCATGTGCCAAACAATTGCACAGAAAAAGCTCCCAGAGGCTTTAAATCTTTCATCTCCTAAATCACCTTTAAACAGCTTATCTCCATTAGCAATCTGGAATGCACAAGTCACCTGTCACAGGGTGAAGGGGAATTAAGCAAAGCCTAGCAGCTGAAAACTGGAAGCTTTTTGCACACTTTACCAGGTCTTTTCTGGACATCCCCTGCCATCATCTGTGGGTCTGCACTTCTGGATTCCAAGAAGTGCCTGCCAACACTACTTCCTGCATGTCCTAGCCCACCACCAACTCCCATCAGCCTAATGAGCCCTCTCACACCAGTTTTTCTATGAGAAGCAAAAATCTTTGAAAAAAATTTAGGTTCTGATCACTTCAATGCCACTTGTCCCCAAATGTGAAATACAGTATCACTTTATTTCCTCCTTGACAATGTTAATGCTCAAACACGGACTGTCTCTCCCAGGCCAGGGACTGCTTAAGTAAGGACATAAGCCTTAAATTCCTCTTAGCATGCATCTGGTTCCTGCTTCATGGAAAAAACAGTAACCTGCAGACTATCCTAGTAAATGAGCAACGGCCCATGGCAGAGAGAACATGACACCAGGACTGGCCAGGAGGGGATGTTTCCACTCTGAAACTGGACTCACCATCAGCCACATGCCCAGCCCCATTAGAGGGTGACTGGCACCAGCACACACACGTCCAGCCTTGCCCCCTCCTCCTGTTCTCCCCTCTTTCTACTGCCCACCTGTCCTTCCCCTTTTCCTTGCTGAACCCTTAAGAGCACAAACTCAGCTGACATCTGCCTAACATCAGGCACCGGATAAGAAAGGGCAGCTTTGCTAATCAGTGATGCTTATGGGACATGGGTCCCACCAATGCCACAGTCAGACAGTCCCCAGAAGTGCAACAGTACTTCACCTCCAAACCTAAGAATGGGAAACATCTTATGCTGCTTCCCCCAAGATCAAATAGGAAAGGCTGACTTGATCCAACTGGAATCAGAGTCTGCTGTGAGGGTTCTCTCCTGCAACACACATATTGCAACCACTTGTTTATTTGAAAATTATGCAGTTCCTGTGAAACCAAATGTTCCATACTTAATAGCATGAACTACAATTCATAAGAGCCAAATTCAGCAGTCTATATCTTAATAAGAAATCAGGATCCAGATGGCTAGCTGAGGTCAACCTCTGGCCAGCATACCCATAAAAAACACACTTGTGTGTCCTTATTGAAGTCTAGAGATTCTGTAAAAACTTGAGTGTTTTTCTTCTAGAACGCTCATTTCAGATAACTTTGTTTACTTTAATAAAATAGCCTCCATCTTTCACAAAGTCAAAAAGGTGCTAGCAGTGGGAGACAACCAGATTGTGGTTTTACGAGGAACTGTTGCAACCTTTGTCCCACATAATTAATAAATAACACTAACTCAGAACTGCTTTTGTTCGAAACCAGAAGCTGTATTGAGCTTATGGCATTCTGGGAAAACCTCCTGTGTCTGGAGGGCCTGGAGATGCTGCAGTGATCAGAACCATCTCCTCCTTCACCCCTCAACTGCTCAGCTGAGAGCAGTCCTGTGTCAGTGACAGCCCCTAGTGACACATCTGTTACCTCACCCTGCATCCCACAGCCCAGGTGGGTGCTAGAGCTATAGGATCCGGCCACCTTGGGTAGGGCAGAGGGATGGGCCAGGGGAAGCAGGAATTATCCCAGCCCCTACTGCCCATTGCCTGTCTCTAACCCAACACAGCACTAGGCATTTAACATCAGCCATGTTCAAATTACGGAGGTTTTGAGCTGAGATCAGGTGAACATGAAAGGCCTTGGTTCCAGAGGTCAGTTTAAGATGGGCTGGTGAGCACAGGCTGCTGAGGCTTCAGGGCCTCCCAGGGGAAGGCCCATTCCCCTCACAGGCTGCAGGGTTCAGGAGACCTGCCTGTCACTGCGTGCCTCAACAGGACACATTAACAGCTGGGAACCGGAATTTAAGAGCAGTGCAAGAGAAAGGAGGGAAAGTTAAAAGGCTCCTGGTGTTCTCTCAAATCCCCTTCCCTCCTCTAGAAATCCTGCTGGCTGTGACTGGCAAAATGAGAGAAGCCTGCCATGAACATCACTAACCAGCCCCTGAGGAGTCCCGGATTGTACTGCTGGCCAAAGCTTAGTTTGTCCTTCCGCCCTTTTTCTGATAATGCCCTTCATTTATGAGCAGTCCAGAAGTGTATTTCATTATTGCACTTTAATTGGCTTATGATTAATCCAGCAGGCAATGCTAAGAAGATGAGAAACAATGGTGAAAACAGCAGAAAGCTTGAGCTGCCTTATTTCCCCCCTCAAAAAGAGTCATGTGGAGCACTGGAAAACACTTGGCAAGTGGCAAACCAAGGAGAAAAGCTGGGCACATTCACATTTACACCCTCTTGAAACTAAGTCTCTGTAAAGAAAATTGTTATTCACTCTCAGCTCTACATGCCTCTGATTGTATCAAAATGCATTAAAATAACAATGTTTTCTCCTAAGCTGACTGACCTCAGGAAATTATTTTGGGGCTAAAGCCACACTTGACTTGCTGCTCCTACAGCACCAGGCTGCCTCCCACAAAGGACAATGCTGATTGGAATCACTTTTATGAAGACAGAAAGACTCGAAAACAGTGTCTTGCCTTAAGATTAGGGACTCCGTGGGCTACAAAAAAGCCTTTAACATCAAATGACTGTTGGAGCTATTTTAAAAACAAATATTTTATTATCTAGCAAACTTGTCTCTTTTTCATAACTGCCATGTAAAGCTTGGGCAACTTCCAAAACATACATAGGCTTTGGTTGGGATGGAACCCACCACAGTGGGCAGTAACGTGTGAGAGAAGGCACTGGTCCATGAAGGGTTTACAGCCCAGTGCAGATGAAGAGCCAACAGAAAAGGAAAACCACTTATTAACATGTACCAGGAAGTCTCAGAAAATGTGTCTGTAATTCAGCTTTGGTGCAGACTGTGCCTGTACAAGTCAGCTTTAACCTGTCTCCTGTTCCCCAGCCCTTGCACTCTCATCTGCTCTCCCACCTCTGAGTTTTGAGGACTTGCTGTGGATTAATTTTCAAGGAAAACAGTTTTAAGAAGCGTGTTGCATTGTGCCCATTTTTAGGTCTTTTTTTAAGCTTATGAACTGAGGCTAAGGAAGATAAGATGCTTTACAGCACATCAGCATGCACTGTGTACTGAGTTTCAATCCAAGATCCAACAACTACAGCTCCTCCTCAGCCAAGGGCTGCTGTCCCTCTGAGCAGTAAACAGATATGGGCCACAGCCCTTAAGTTTATATCTTAAGCTCCTTAAAAAGCACAGCTCACCATTCAAAGGGAAATGTGTGACCTTTACTGACATCTCTTTGGAAGGAGCTTTCTATGTCTGTTGCTCTGAGATGATTAGAAGGCACAGCATTTTGAATGCAAACTAAGAAATCCCACTGCTCCATTCCTTCTTATTCTCAGGCATTAAGAAATGTATTTCTCTGGGTTTTGTAGGAACTGGGGAAAGCACATGAAAACAGGAAATGAGCAGTGGAGCTTTCTCTGGCTTCTCCTTCCTCTCAATGGTGCAAACCCAACTCTTCTCCTTTCAGGAGCTGGAAGGCATCCTCCAGCCACAGATCAGAAAAAGTCACCTGGACACCATAGGAGGCAAGTGCCCAACTGGAGGTGTGGGAGGATGAAAACCCTGTAGGGCTTCACCAGAAGCAAATACAGATGCAATTCATCCCAAACAAGAGTGACAATGGGGCCACAAAGACTGGGGAACAGGAGACAGGATGAGTCTCCCATAACTCAGTACATGTGCTTGGTGTCACACAAGATAAGTAATCTATTTGCTTTAATTAGACAATATCTTCCTGCTGTTGCTAAACCTCCACTTGGCATCTGCATAGCTAGGTGAAACCAACCCCTTATGCATCAGTAATTACTGGATAAAAGGTTAATTTTCTTAAATTCAAATTTCCCAGTGGCTCTCACTGCAAAGTTAACCAACGGTATTTTCAATGCTGATGGACACAGGAGATGGCAGACTTTAGTCATTGCTTCACAACTAACAACTTGGAGAGGTGAAGAGGATTTACTTAACCAACCATCACAAGCTTCCATGAAGCAGTAATAAAAACATGCCAAAATAAAGTCTAAGCACCAATTAAAGCAACAATTTTAAGCACGAAAATGCTGATTTTAAAAATTCCCTGCATTTACATGTGAATTTTTAATGAATTTGCTTCAGATATTTTCAGTTGCTGATTAACAGTGAAGAAATCAACGGTCTCACTAAAACTGCTCCACATGGCTGTCAAATGCTAAGAGACAAACATGCCTTGAGATCAGAGGAGGGGACTAATACTTTTGGATAAACTGCATTTTGTGAATTACTTGTTTCATCCTTATTATCCCCCTCCCACAAAAGAGTGCCATAACTGGTTAAAATAAACATCAAAGGAAAGAGCTTATTGGTTATAACTGAGCCAGAAGGATCCTCTGCTGGAGGTTGCCTCCATAGCATTACTTCTTACTACTGATTATTAATAGAACCAACTAATAGAAAACTATTTCCAAAAGGGCGATGGCTTAAAAGGGAACGTATAAAAAAACTTAAAAGTCATCTCAAATGTCTGCACCATTTTCATGTTGTTCACAAGCCCCATTCTGTGTAACACACACCCTTCATGGGTTCATGCAGAACCCGTGTAGGGACTTCTGCCAAGAGGATTTCCATAGATGGAGAGAGTAAATAACATGCAAAAAGGAACTACACTGCAGGAAACATTGCCCTAATTCTTTCAACATATGCTTTGATGTACTGTTTGCAACCAGTCAATAAAACCACAGCAGTCTGTTTTAGTACAGAAATGAAAGTGTTTCGGCATGAGTTTCAGACTGAGCCCACACAACCCGTGTGCTGCTGCTGCTCAAACACTCAGAAGAAATGCAATTTATTTTACACACTCTTTTTGAAATTTCCCCCTCACCACTCTAACCTTCAGACATTCAACAAAGTCCATCACAATTCCTGCCTACTGTAACGGCACAGGTGAACTGAAACATCTTCATTTGTATAAGAAGAGCACAAACCAAAACACCTCCCACCATCTTCACAACCACACCACAGCCAAAAATGTAGGGGATGTCATTATACCAATTCTCTCTATTAAAGATGATCAGCCAAGAACTGGACAACACCAAAATTCAGATGTTCAGACCTTTCCAGACATTAGGGCTGTATCACAAGTTTATCCACTGCAGCCATGAGTGTTTCACATGAAATGGCAATTTGAAAATCACAGCTGCTACCTTGTGCAGAAAGGCCTTGTGCAAAAAAGGCTGGAGGAGGAAGACTCATTTTCCACTAATTTAGTAAGATTGTTTTGTGTTAAGTAGCAGCTCCTTTATTCAACAATGCATGCAAAACTGACCAGCAGCCATAGTATGATAT
Source organism: Turnix velox (assembly GCA_013400935.1). NCBI lineage: Eukaryota > Metazoa > Chordata > Aves > Charadriiformes > Turnicidae > Turnix > Turnix velox. The sequence continues at coordinate 64,338 of VZTY01023417.1, read as the reverse complement.
GGTTAAAGACAATAACAAACCAGTGTGAAAGAGGACAGATGGCAGCTACACAAAAGGCATCAGGTCCACTCACACAGACCCCTGGCCCCAGAGCAGCACAGCTCAAAGGCCAGGTCTGACCTGGTGCAGGTGCTGAGGTCAGGGTTTCCCTTCAGGGCTTTCTTATCCACTCCCTGCTAAACCCTGTAAAATGGACACATTTGCCCACTCTCTGCAGCCAACACACAGCCAGCACAGATGCCCAGAGAGCAGATGCACAGAGTGCCTTTTGCACTGCACAGCCCTGGGGAGGCAGCAGAGCACTACACTGGAACACTGCAAGGACCACTCTTGGCCGTTGGCTTCACTTCCCACAGCAAATACACAGAGATAGAGTGTTGCAGTCGTCCTCTCAGCCATGGCAAACATCTTTGGCTTCCTGGGAGGGCCGCGTGCCCCAGCTTCCCACCCTGACTGCTCACACTACTGTGTCTTCAGAAAGGAGGTCTTGCATCTCACATTTCTATCTTCTCTGAGACATCCGGGTCATTACTGAGCATCCTAATTCTGTACCTTAACTTGTATCTTATCATGATGATGAAAATAATAATCAGAGCAAACTTGACTCATTCCTTAGCATCTAATGGTACTTCAGTTTTATTCTCATGTTGCTAAACTCAAGGGAAGGTTACTAAAATGCCGCCTTGCACTTTGCAGGCTGAAGAGCAGGAGCTGCTCCAGCAGAGCCTGTGTTCTGGGTAAGGAGCTTGCTGCTCAGCACACTCAGCTGCAGTTTGTTTCACTTAAAAATAAAGCTCATGTGTTTCAGATCTCCTTTAAACCTTGGCAAATGACAAGGCCAACTGTCAAACTACACTCACCTCACTGGCCACCAATCCTGAGCCTGCGGAGCACCTCAGCAGCCAGCCAGGATGGGTCCTGCTGCGGGCTCTGGCGTGGGAGCTGGTGACATTGATTTGTGACAAGACACATGCAGAAACCACAGCAGTAACTAAGCCCTGAATCACCACCAAGTTACCAATATGAGTATCAGCCATCTTGTATCATTACAAACTGGTTTTATGCTGCATCAAGTCAATACAGAGGGCTCTGATGCCAATCCAACCAACTACAACCACATTAAGAAGTGTTGAATAAGGTTTTGGGTTGATGCACATAAATCCACCCTTAAACAGGTTTCAGTTAAACTGCTGCAGCTATGGGAAATCCTGTTGCTCCATTCTGAATTATTAAATGTTACTCTGTGTGTCCCTTCCCTGCTCAGGGATCGCTGCAAGTGACTGCAGACTGGGGTTTGGTGCCTTTACCCTCAGACAGAAGCCAGAGGAGGCTGGAGCTCAGTGAGATCACCCCAAGTGCTCAGGGCTGGACACCAGGGGAGACCAATGCAGAATCCTCCCAGACAGGGCAGCTTTGTTTACAGGCCAGGTTCCCAAGCAGAACTTGGTCCTTCTCCCAAACCTTACAGTCCTAAGGCTTCCACTTCTGCTGCCCTTTCTTTCTCATGTCTCAAATATCTAAAAAAAAACAGCAGGAGAATACGGAAGATCCACACTGCCAAGAGCAGCTTTAACCCTGTGAAACTCCCCACCTTATCTTGACCATTATCAGCACCAGAATTACAATAAAACACTAGCAATCATCTCGACTCTCACAAAGGATATAAAATACATTTGTAGGAGAGCAGCAGTCACCACCTTCCAAAAGTATCTGTGAAGCCCGAACCAAGTCCATGACAAGTACTCCCCCAGACTAAAGAGGTGCTTTACCAGACTGGCACAGCTCTCTGCTGTATTGCGTGAAGTGGACCTGGTTGCCCTGGTAGCTGAACATGGCAGGGATTTGTCAAAGAACTTTTCATAGAGATGTTTTATGGATTTGCTTCCATGTCTGTAACTCCAGCACCTGGCAGGTGAAGGGGAGGATCCTGAAGTTGTCACACAAACCTTTTCCCGGGCAAACTGAAGACTCTGGATTCCACCACAAGATGAAGGTTTTCAATATTAAATGCTACAAAGCTGAGCGCAGCAGAGTTCTCAGATCCCTCTTAGCACATGGATGGGAATTATTTAGGAAGCACAGAGGAATGGGCAGGTAGACGGTATCAGGAGCTTTATGCTGTCATTACACACACAGAGCTCTGTCACCACTTCCTAGCACTCTATTTCTGTCTTGAGCAGTCACTAACCTCTTCCCCTTGAAGATGAAAAGGATAAAGACAGGCACTTTCTTAAATGCAACTGATTTTGCAAATTAAGGCTCTCACATTTTTGAGAGCAAATCTACACACAAAGTAAGAAAGAGATAAGATTAACCCAATTTACCAAACACACTTTCTGGAAAATCACCTTATCACAAGAAGCAGGATGACTCAGAACACAAATGCAAATCACAGGGGCTGTGATTTAGCACCAACTGACCTAATGCAACCTAATGCAACAAAATAAATTGCCCATGATTTCTTGCAAGCTCCATGCTGATGCACTCCATAAAATGTCAGTGAAAATGCACCAACGCATAACTATCTAGAAGCTTTACTTGGTGGCAAATAATACCATGAATTGTCCCCAATTATGACAGGGACAGAAGTTAATCTGTCTTTCAGGGCAACACTGCTATAAGGGCTGTTTCCTACCACACTACTGTCAGTGCCTAAGTCTCCATCAGGAAACAGACACTGTTTGCATGAAATTGATTGCCATTAGTCCATTAACACATTAAATGCCATCACAGATCTTTATGCTGCATGGAAATACATTGTGATCAAAAAGCTCTACATAAAGGAAGAGTTAAGATGATGAAGCAGAAATCCAGTATTTTACAGCACTAATTCTGGCCTTGTGATTAGTACATTAGTAACTGCACTGTCACTGCAGACAGGACAGAAGCCACCACACATACTCATGATCAAACCTTGCTTATGTGCAGCTTCCTCTAACCAAGGATCTCAATCCATCTGCAAAGCTGATGAATATCCCTACCGAGGAACATACTGGCACAGCTTAGTTTTACAATCAGAGAAAATTAGGAATGCCAGGAGGACACAAGCTTAGAGAAATGAAGCCAGCAGCTTAGGGTCCCCTGAGGAAGGCAGGTCTGCACCATGTCCCTCATTCCTCCAGCCAAGGCCACATCAGTCAGCTCCTGGTCCAGCTCATCCTCCACTGGAGCTCCTGGAGCTCTGCAGTGTGATGGCTGCTTTCTTGACAGGTTTCACAGGGTTCCTCCCAGAGTTACAGAACCAAACCTCTGCTAACGGTCTCTAGCTCCTCATACATAAACTCAGCATGGACAGAGGGAAGGGTGGAAATTTGCTCCCTTCATAGAAATAGAGTGCAAAGCTGAAATGAGTTCTGCCTTCCTTCAGATGATGGAAGCCTTGGCTTGCAGACAGGCAGCACACCATAGGATGGCTGCCCTGCTCTGCAGCAGCTCTGCCCCATGTCCTGTCCATCTGACAGCACAGGGACACACAGAAACCAGGCAACTCCAGCACAACAGTGAAGAAAGATGAGATAGGGGAGGAAAGGATACAAGATATAAACCCACAGGAAAGAAGCTGTCATCAGGACCATGTCATATTAGCTCTCCACAGAAAACCAGGTTCACATGGATTATGTTTCCCCCAGTCAGTAATACTTGAGTCAACTGACCAACTTCAACCTGCTCTGGTGCAGAAGCAGAGACAACTGTCTTCTTACAAGTCACCTGAAAACAGACATCCATTTAGGAAAGACAGATCCTCCGGTGACCCCACAATGTCCCCACCAAATTGAAAGCCATAACATAGCATCCTTATCTGCCACTAAAAAATGTGCCTGGGAGACAATATTCCTAATCAAGGAAAATCCCTGCTCAGATTTTTCCATCAAGCCTAACACACAAATCAACAAGAACATCGGCATCATTAATTACAAAGCTCAAAAAAATACTAGTTTCATGTAGTTTCATAGGACAAGGCAATGTTAATACTGGTGATCTAACCACAACCCCAGTGAACAAACCCAGGACATGAGCCCTAGCCTCTTCCTTACCTCCATGACATGCGCCAGGAGAGGCTGTCTAGCTGGTCGGGCCACAAAAGGATGGCAAGCCCCTGGGCCAAAGCTTGTCCCTGAGGCTGCTCCCCAGATGAGAGCCCTGGGAAGGAGACACCAGGCACTACTTTTGAATGCTCTAGGAGCATTTGAGCACCATCTCATTTGTCTAATGAAGGCAAGTGCCAAGCATCACGTCATCCTGGGTGCATACCCTGGCATCCACAGTCTGTAATCCACCACACCTCACTGCCCCTGCACACTCTGCCTTCTGCTGCCTCTATCAGTCAACAAAGAGTTTTCCTTTTGATATGCCGAGCTGTCTTATCCCACTTCTGTCACTATATGATTTGTCAATCTTATCAATCTAGAACTGACTCTATCCTCACAAAGTTCCCCTCGCCTCTACTTCAAGAAATTATGGTTTGAAGTAATTTGAATCTTTACCAGCATAACAACTAATTTTCTTCTCTGCAGCCAGAAGGAAGAATCTGTGACATGCATTTTAATAACCCAGATCAAAGGCAGGGGTTAAAATGACTGATAAATCAGAGGCGTAAGAAACACATATATATTGTTTTAACAAACCCCCTCAAGTCTCCTCACCCACTCTGATTTATTAACACATAGCTGACACTGTGTCTTTGTTCTCAGGAGACCATAAGAGGACGATAAGATGCTGTGCACAGGAGATAAGACACATTTCAACAGAAGATGAAAATAATTCATCCAAGGAGATCACATTGTCAACAAATTTGACTCATTATCCACAGATCCTGCAAAAGACAGACAACTCTTGTCTGCTGACAATGCTATTGCTCCTGCCAGTGAGAAATCCTTCCTCTTCCTCTCCCTCTCTTCAGTGCTGCAGCAAACCTTGGGTTTTGACACCAATCCCAGCAACAAATGTTAGTCCTTGAGACAAGAGTTGCAAAACACTAATGAAATCAGAATGAGACTGCAGTTTGGCTTCTTGCCCTTGGATAATGGAAGTGGAATTAGAAGTAGAGAGAGAAGGGACTTCCAGCCAAAACCATCTTCTGATTCCACAATTCGATTTTAGCTAAAAACATACATTCAGAGCACTGAATGTATTTTTACATAATTAAAGTATCACACACAGTATTTACTTCAGGTTTTTCTATTTCAATTAGTCTAGTGATAATCAATATCAGGAGGAAACAGCATTAAAAGCAACTAACAAGAACTAAAAAAACTAACAAGAGAGCAAAAAGATGTGTATAAAAGAAGGAAACTAGGAATGAGCCTTCTTAAAAACAGGAGAGAGAATATCCTGGAAAATTCACTAGAGCTTTTCCCCAGGAGGGGGGAAAATCAGCCCTAGTAATGTATGGCAATGAAACTGATTATTCACCACACTTCAGAGGATGCAGTGCCTATATCCTTGCCACTCCCAATGTTCTGCCTTGGGTTCCTGCCCATCTGTGGACCCAGCCCAGCCATTTCAGGAGTCCAGCCTCTGTCACAGCTACCAGTCCCTCTGCTTTACCCAGTCTAGAATCAGAACTACCTCTCCTGAAGAATTTCTCATCCATTTTGTCCACATTTTCAAAAGGCATCCCAAAACTTCAGACTAAAGACAGATGGAGATTTTGACTGCTGCTTTAGACACACACGTTCCCTTCAGAGCTGCAAGCGCAGCCAACACATATGATCAGGAGTAGGACACCTGAGAAGAACAACATAGGATAGAGTCTGGTTTGGAAGATGCTGAGTGACACCTGGCACCAGAGAGACAGAGATGGACATACTTTTCGCCCCTCCATCAAGGCACAGGAAGCAGTTTTTCAGGCCTGTCTTTTTCAATCCCTTTTTTCTTAAGAGCACACTGCAAACCAATGGAATCTGTATCCCTTAAGCACTTGACACACCTGAAGTTCATTACAAAGAAAGTCACTTAACATTTTTTATTCTGTAGGGTTTTATCCCACCATTTCCCTCCTTTACAGCACTAATGGGTTAAAGTAACCAAAGTCAAAAGGTATCACAGGGGGAAGCGCACAATAAACTGCTTCTCTTGGGAACTACCAACGACACTGTCATAAAATCCCATCCAGTTCCTTCATTCTGAAACACAAAACCAATTTCTGAGGCGCCAGCAATATGTCAAAACCCCTCAGGAGAGGTGTTCTAGCAGAGTCCTGCCCAAACACTGTGCACTACCAACCCCAACTGAGACCCAGGCAGCTTTTGGCAGTCGTGAATGGGTTAAGAGAAATTTCCCTCATCCATGACAGCCATACACTATGAAAGCACTGCCGTGCTTGCTGCTCTGATAGATTGTACCTTCTCTGTGCAAGCCAGCAAGTTTAACCCCCCTCTTGCTGACACTAAACCCAAGATTAAGATGACCCCAGAGCAGGTCTGCCCCACAGCTAGACTGACCCCAGGCAAGAGACAGCTCAGTTTCACATTTCACCCTCCGGCAGCTGTAGCTGAAATGACTGATTAAACAGCTACAGCACACGCATACACTGCAAAAATAACTTCACAGTGCTTACCAAAAGAATGGAAATCTATATAAAGCTGCCACACAATGCAGTTTGAAAATAAAGCTTTTGTTTAAATAAATAAATAAACCCCAAAAAACAAAGAACAGTCCACACCCTCCATCCCAGACATTCCCACAATCCTAAAATCACATTCAGAAACAGGAGTGTCATACCTTTTTGATCTGTTAACCAGCAGATTGCAACCAGTTCATCAAGTCCAAGATTATCTACTGCAGAATCTGTCAGTATAAAACAAAGGTGGAGCAAAAAAAAAAATCTGAAATTACTTAATTTTTGCTGAAAACTAGTTACCAGCTTTGAAAAAAAAGGTTTTTTCCTATTATACAAAGACATAGATACATAAACATATCTGAACAAGAATGCAAGCATATAATGATGAACATTACATATTCATCAAATCTATTTCTAAAGCAAAGCACAGAAGTTTGTTACCTACGCGTTTTAATTCATCCAGCGTGCACTGCAATGGAATTGCAGCCCATATCCAAAAGCCAGAGAGTGAAGGCACAACTCTTTCAAATCCTCAACAAGCAAACAAAGCTGACATTTTAAAAAGAAAATCATTACCAGCTCAGTCGCTGCCACCCCACAAAAGCCTGTCCTCAATGAGTCCCTTGGCGCGCCGCTGGCCATGGCCACAGCCGCATGCAGGCGCCGACTGCCAGCCACCGCCGCACAGACATAGCCATGGCAGCTACAGCAAAGCTGCAAATTAAGAGAAGTCCCCGCAGTGGTGAAAAGGAAAAGAGGGTGAGTGGGAGAGGAAGAGGGAGTTCACTGGCCACAGAAATTTCGAGAAGGATGACAAACCAGGCAGCTCCACCACCATCCACTTACAATAGGATGCTGCACCTTGCGGCGGCTGAGGCGGTTCATCAGGGGGCTGCTGCTGCTGCTATCAAGTGCCTAACACGCATTTTAATTGCATCCAGCCCAGCGCATCCCCAGCAATCGGCCCTTTAATCCTATGAATACAATCAACCGGTTTCTTTGTGCTACTGCCAAACACAAACAGGCACGCACTGTGCATAGCTCCCACCCCAAGCCATCCAAATCCTAAACAGGTTTTATGCAGGGTTTGTGCTGGAAAGGAGTTCTCGAGGGATTCACCATTTTCTGCACTACAGATCAGGAGAGGGATTCGCTCCCCCCTTTATTTTTCTGTCTTCAGTTCCCGTGATCGAAGCAGCCCTCGCCTGTGCTGTTATTCGAGCCTTTGCTTATTTGCATCAGTAAGAAATAAACAAGTGCTGTGAGAGTGCAGGGATGAGCAGGGGCCTCTAAGCACTTACCCAGCAAAGAAACAGGGCTCACTGCACTCTTTGGCTCACAGTGTCCAGTCCTACAGCCAGGGCTCAGTCAGCACCTTAGAACCAGTAGGACAAAGGACCCTCGAACTGGGAAACCAGTCAGTGTTCTAGGGAGAAACACAGCACGGCTGGGGAGGGCAGTGGAGAAGGGGTAGAGCAGGATGAAGGCATTTTTAAAAGAGAGAAAGTTGAAAGCTTAACTGGTTTCTTTTTGAGCTTTGTATTTTAGTAAAGAAATGGCATGAACAGTAAAGAGCAATCAAGAGAAACCAATGAGCCCAACCACTTCTAAGGGCTGCAGACAGGACACAGCAGCCAACTAACTCCACCTCCCAACAGCAAGGTGGTGCTTCTCATCCCTGTGACAGTGAGTGAAGCCCTTAAGAAGGAAGGACGTCAACAGGAGAAGGAAATGGCTCCATACAAATTTCAATACAAGGTGATTTTCCAATTAGATTTTGCATCATCCAGAATTTTCACCTTTATTACTACAAACAAATTCTAGTGCTTGACCTGACAGTTTTCACTGCAGCAGTTGGTAGGAGAGGAAATGGAGAAGGCAGACTCTAACAAAGCCTGTGTGCAACAAGAATGATAGTAAAGCTGCCACCACACGGCGGCAAAAAGGCCTCCAAGAAGAAATGGAAAAACAAGAGCAGCACTAGCACAATTCTTAGACCTTTCTTCCCAGAAAGCCTCCTGTGACTCACTGGAAGGGGTGCTGCTGCTGCCAAATCTCCCACTGCAGACCTCATCCCCTGCAGAAACCAACTAATCCTGCCCTCATCTTCCTCAGCTCCACCATTTCACAGTCAGTGGTTCTTCACAGCATTGTCACCATCCATCCCAGCTCCTCCTCTCCAGTCACTCCTGCCCCAAAGCAGTCTGGAGCCCTGGGAGGTTCCAGACATGGCACAATGGAGTTGTGATGGCAAGAGGTAGTAGGGAGTCCTGAAAGTTGTGCTGTAATTTCTCTCAGGTGCTCCTCACAGACCTCATGCAGTTCACACAGCATTGATATGCACTGCCATTACCCTACACACTGGAGCCCATTTCTGACTCTTCAACCAAGCCACCCAAATACCTTCACTGTCTATCCAGGCACTACCAGGTCCCTATGATAAGATACTGACAATGAGAGACATCAGAACAAAGTCAGCTTCTGCTGCTCTGCAATATGCCTCTGCATACTCCTCTAAAAGTATTTCTGCCCAGACAAAAGGCACAGGAGGAGTCAGGGATGAAGGGCCTAATACAGATAGATACTAGAACACAGAGATCCCTTAGCCCTGCCAGAGAATTAACCTTGAATTTCCTGGCTCATCCACAAAGCAAACCCATCACAAACAGAAAACATACCCCAGCACAGTGAAACAGGAACCCTTGTGAACAAACAGAAAATACAAACAGCAGTAAGGTGACAAGTAAAGGTACTAGAAACATTCGGTTTGATGAACCCATGCTACACACAGCATGCATTTTTAGCACCCTATTCCTCCAAGAGGAATAATGACGTTTACAGTCTTGGTAAAGGAGGTGGTGGTACTGTGAGTAAAACCTGGTCTAAACTCTAAAAAGATCTTGCACATTCAGGATGTTTTTCTTTTTAATTCTGACATTCATGCCAGTCAGCGCACTCAGTTTCACTCATGTACTACAGGAGAGCTTAGAAAAACCATCTGCTCTCTGGCCCCAAACACAAGGCAGCTCCTCTTTAGAAGAGCCAGAATGCAGAAGGCAGTCAGTGATAGCATTATCCTTGTTTTTAGGATAATAATAAAAAAAAAAGAACAATTAAGGGGCTCAGGCTTACCCAAGGTTTCACATCACCTCTGCTGCCAAGACAAGATGGAATAACCTCCTGGAATGACAGCCTGAGATCCTGACGACAGCCAGAGCTCTGCTGCAATCCTCAACCAGACTGTAACAAAGGGCGTGTGGGCTGGTGCAGTTTTTTTAGCAAAGACTGGGCAAACATTTTCTGAAATGCTTAAAATAGTGTCTAATATCATCAGTGATGTAGATGAAAAAGAATAAGTCTGCTGAACAGAAATTGCACCACTCTGGTAAAAATAGCGCTGGCACAGGGAATTTTCTATATTTTTTGTGCTATTGTCTCACCACTTACAACAAGCTCTGGGGGCAGTGCCTGCCAGAGAGGCTTGGAGGAGATGGGTACCTCACCAGCTCTGTAAATATTGCCTCTTCTGAAGACTGTCCTTTTTACCAGTGGTCTGAGGTACAACCTTGGTTTTCTTTCTTTTTCCTCCTTGAGAGGAGAAAACACAATAGAAGGGCATTAATTAATTCTGGGAAGACATGTGCAACACAGCGCAGAGCTCCATGGAGAAGGAGGCTGAGGCTGGAGTCTGTATCTCTATGGTTACTGGGACCAGAGGATGGAGAGTGGGGAGGAGTCAGGAAAGCTGCAGGAAAAGCTGAGTTAGCAGCTACTCTGGTAAATGAGGCATGAAGGGTTTCAAGGCAGGTCCAAGAGTTTCCGGATGCAGGGGGTCTGGTTTTGGTGTCCCCCTGTAAAGAACACATGTGCCAGAGTTACTGCTACACAGACAGCCCCTCAAGAGCCCTTCCAGATGTGCCGCCACTTCTTCACACCACTGGTGCCCCCAGCTTTGTACCCACAGCAGATCTCAGCGTCTTTACAAGACTAACCTCTCCTTCCTCCCAAGCTATCAATGACACAGGCCAATGCTAGTGACATTGCCCATCCCTTCATGGCCAGCTCCCCTACACCCAGCAGGCCACCACCTGACAGAATGGAGGCTTCTGTGTGGCACCATTACATGAAGCAGCCTCTAAAACCCAGGGAAATTACATCTTATCTTTCCCCTATTTCAGCTTATTTTTTCTTAATCCTGTTAGAAAATTTCAGGCATGATCTCTTTTATGAATCCATGCTGACTCTCCTCAACTAAATAACAGATATAGGGAATACCTCAAAAGGGATCTCTTCCAAATTGTTCTGTGCCAGCATGTCACCAAGATCAAGGTGGGAGATGGAGGGCATTCACATGCTCCCAAACCAGCTTTACATAGCTAAAACAACATTACAGATACAAACCTACTGCTACTTTTCACCTCTCCACTCTATCAGTGAAGTGATGAATTAAGACAAAAACTTGTCTACAGTAAAATATTGCAGCTCCCATGACAGGATTCACTCAGATGTCAGTTTATACTCACTTAACCACACAACCAACTAGTTTTCAGTCAACTGTCCTGTCATACCTCATCATAGGGGCTTCAATTATTCCAAATAAAATCAATAAATAATATACTTCATATATAGAAATTTACGAATCATTTGTGGGATCAGATTTTGCATGACGTGCAATTAAAACAAACTGTAAGCTGGCACAGTCTTAAACATAAATGCAAAGTACACAAGTGTCCCTGTTTTGTCTAATCATATTTTGGACAATATTTCAATTTAAAACCCATCTATATTTAATACCACGTACAAGCAAACAATTGAGCTCAGTTCCAGTCAGTGGGATGTTAGTACATAGTGAAATGCAGTAACTGAAAACAGGTTTTCCTGAAATGGGAGGGGGTATCTGAGATCCCCTCCAGCTATGTGCTCCCTCATTTCCACAATGCTGATATGTCAACTTATAGACCAGCATTTTTTCAGAGGCATTTTTGCTATCAGCTAAGTACTGCCTCTCCAAAAGCTGCCAGACAGTTGTATTCCCCCAAGTCCACACTTCCCTTCAAGAAATTTAAAAAAAAAAACCAAACAAAAAAACAGAACAGTTAGCACTAACAAGATAGTGCTTTTCCTCGACAGCAAAAGCAACCAGGCAGGCAATGGGAAATGGCAGAAACATGTAAGAACATGCAGCAGAATTGGCTTGAGCAGCTTTTCACTCAGCAGTGCTTTCCATAAAGCCAAGAGTCAGGCGGAAACCCATGAGGAGCTCCCAGCAGCTGAGCTGAGTGAAGGGAAGAGGACAAGGGCTGCCCTGTGCCAACACAGCCCAATCCTCATGGCACCCATGAGACACAGTGACAGCACAACCTACAGCCTCTTCCCTCTTGTCTGGGCATTCAGGCCCTCTGCATGGGGATGAGGCTGTAAGGACTGCAGATTTCCAGCAAAATTAGCCACAACCATCATCCACTTTACAGCTCAAACCACCAGAGGCCCTTCCTTGGCTTGTGTTTGGCTCAGAACTTGTATTTCACACACTCCATAGAGCTCCAGAGAAATGCAGCACACTCTGCATTACAGCCTCTCTGCACAGGACACACATGAGAAGGGATGGAATGGATTCTGACTGTTGAATTCACTGTGAAATGAACACAGTAGATACTGCAGGCTCATTCATTATAGCTGCTTGTGATTCTGTTTTTATCACCATAAAAGCAGGATTCCTGTGCTTGTTGCTCGCACACACTGAACCCAGCCCACTGCAGTCCCTACAGCAAGGCTAAATGGGTTTTGAGTGGAGAGTTGGTAACAAACACACTCCGGTCTCACAGCACTAGTCAAAGAGATTTTTAATCTCTTCATACTTGAGAATTACTTCTCTCAACTCCACCAGACTGTTTCCTGGAGGGTGAAATGAGCGTCTGCTGAACAGCTGCTGGGTTAGACTGTCCCTGACCTCAGGGCACAGAGCTGGGAGTGACACATTCAATTGCCACCACCAGCAAGATTTTGGGAGTTGTAATGTGATTATAGTAAAGTCTGGTTTATCATAATGGGATGGAAGACAAGAAAGTCACCAGGTAAAAGGGAATTTCAGGTAAATGGAGGACCTTGGAACTTATCTGACAGACCTCAGGAGATGCGACCTTCCTTCAGATGAGGAAGTACTTTGATCAATGGCACTTCAGATTACAGCCCCAAAGGGCAGCACTAGAAGTAAACTGGGGAATTTCTCCTGTTTTCAACAGCTGCCATAGGACCTCCTATGACTGATTATGGTGTGTGAACAAGTGCTTACAAAGGCCAGTGCTGTTTCACAGAACAGTAACCCCACAACAACACTTTAGCACTGTCAAGAATATCATCTGGAATTAAAATGGGAGAAGGCAGAGGTGAAGATTGAGAGAAAAAATTGCTGGTCTTGGCTACACTACTGTCCTGCATGGGTTTATCTGGAAGATTTTCACGTGGATTGTCAGGCAACAGAAGAAAGCATCAACAGCTCAAGAGACAAAAGTCTATGGTCTGTGCAGCACTCCTGAGATACACAGCCAGAAAGGTAAGACAAATTCAAGAGCTGAGCTGCTTCAACAACAGAGTTGGTGGCTACCAGTACCAAGGAAGAATATGCTGTGCTTTTTAAGTATCTAAATACTCAACTAAAAATTGCACAAAAACCAGAGGCAAACATGTAACTAATAGGCAACAAAAGCACAGGCACAATCAGAAAAGCTGAGAAACAAAATTACAGTCACCAAAGAACAGAAAAGGCAACTCAAAAACATGAATGTGATCTGAAAAGCAGAGGGCTCAGTGAAGAGGCACAGCAAAGAAGCACAGGATTCAACATACCCAGCATTTGCCTCATCTTTCACAAGCAAAATCAATTGTAAGCAAACACTGCATGCCGGTAACTTTACAAAGGAGAAAAGTCAGAATAGGAAGGAGGGGCTTAAGAAACATTCAAAACAAGGTAAAATGCAGGTCAGCAGCTTTTGTGCATCCTCCCTGACTCAAGAAGAGCATTTCAGGTTTGAGAACACATCCTAGAGAAGATCAAACACCACGTTCTCCAGAAAAAGCCATTGGAAATTACAAAACTCATCTTTGCAAAGATTCTGGAAATAAATAAACAAACAACTAGAGTACATGCACCTATAGGAGAGGAACACAACAAAACAGACTTTTTGCAACACAAGCTTGTGAATAACAAACTGCAACAAATTGACCTCATTTCCTCCCGATTTTGCATTTTAAAATTTGTGGTTGACCCCAAGTGAGGATGAGCTTGTCACATTCAGGAAAGCATCTTAAAAACCTGAGATGGATGCAGCATAGCACAGAGCATCTCCCAGATCTAAGAGGAAAAGGTCTGAAGAACATATTGAGGTCAGGATCTCAAACGCACCATAGACACAGGGAGTCAGCAGCAAGGCAGAGGCTTGGCAGGAAAGGGCTTACTGCAGGCAAGAAAAGACAAATAATGGGGATGCTGTCCTAAAACACTGGGATAATTATTCCATTTTCTTTGTTGGTGGTGATGTCTCAGCTGGAAAAGTGCCAAAATTTGGGGTTTGCACAGTAAGAGCCATACTGGCAAACTGGGGGAGTCCAGGTAGAAGCTAAAGAGAAGAGTCTGGGAAAACATTCTACTAATCCTTCCTTGTAAAAGCACATTATTTTCAGATATATTTCTCTGAAGTACAGAAAACAGTAATAAAAATCTTCCAGACTATATAATTTGTGAAAATCAAGCAAGCAATTACATTCTAAATCAATAGGGGCAGGGGGTGGTAATAAAAAAAGGGATCCACTGAGCTAATTAAAAGCAAAGAATTTTTTGGTGAGGTATTTGAGAAACCTGCTAGAGAAGAAAATTGAAACTTGTATTTATTTTTATTAAAAGAGCACCAAGGAGAGTGCCTAAACACACTGGCATCCTCCTCAGAGTGAATGAGGATCCTCTCATCCTATCCATGTACCTGGCTCCTGTCAGTGTGACAAGCTGGGCAACTGGTACAACCTCAGCAAGACTCATGTCAGGGCTGGGGCTGGGGGGATTACCTTCTCCATCCTGCAGAAGGTTCCAGAGGAGCCAAATCAAGACCACCACTGGGGAGCATGACACCTCCACCAGCACTGCTTCCTCCCCAGCCCTCTGATCTGGGCTGGCTATAGTGGGACCCCGGATTCCATCTGCCATACTGGTCTAGGGAGATATAAAGCCCAAAGCTTCCAGGACATTGGGGCTGGACATGCCATGGGGAGCATGACATTCTGCCATGATCACTCCCATTGCATTAAGATGTCTCTCAGAGCAGGTGTGGCAAACCCTGCAACTCCTCCACATGAATCCCACCTGCTGCTGGAACACCCTTGTATGGTGGGGAGGTCACCAAGGCTGGCTCTTGCTCTGACAGTGCCATCCTGCTGCAGTGGGTCTGATCTGCCATCCCTCAGACTCCTTGCTGGTCCCCACAGCAGGACTGGTTCAGATGAAGGCGTCCATCCACTTTCTAATATCAGAGTAGAGACTGAAGAACAGAGATGCTCCTAGAACTTGCAAAAAGGCTCCCTACATCTTTTTAGAAGGACTCAGAAACAAAATCAGTCTTTGGGGCACAACAGCTCTTACATTTGAGCAAAAACCACAAGCAACAACACAGAACCTGCAAGTGAAGAACCAGAAGCGCAACACTATTAAAACAGACCTCAGAAGGAATGGAGAAGAGAGAATAAATGGAGTAACTAATAAAAATTTGCTCCAAGGTTCTCTCTGCACCATTTGGCAGAAAGAATACAGCTGAACTGTTAATCGATGAAGGAAATTGAACACAAAGACATTTTCAGCCAATGTTATATAAAGGGATGAAAGAGCTGTAATGAGAATTCTGATGTCGGTTTCAGTGGGAGGGGTCTGGGAAGGAAGGAGTTACATTTAAAAGAAACCGTTCCTTTTGTATAACAAGAGCAGGCATTCTCCTTACTGTGCAGACACCTCTGAAAGACTTCACAGAACTGATGGGGCCACTGAACATCCTTTTGGACACCAGCTATTTACTCACAATATGAAACAAGGGCAGGAGACTGCTGCAGCAAAATATTACTTGTAGCAAAACTGTCCCTTGTTTATATTTCTTAGACTCATAAATAATTAAGGCACTGGATAATAACAAGCATCCAGCTTTCTAGGCTTCTCTTAGCTCAGGTGATTCTCTGCACATAGCTGATGGGAGCTTGAGCTTTCCTTGCTTTGCGAAGGTGGCCCTGCAGAATGAGTCAATGCCTTCTCTGCAATGTGCGATGGATAGGCAGAAGACAGGTTCCACCTGCAGTTTAAGAGTCTCCCGACAGTGGGGGTCTGCCAGCTAGCAGAGAGCTCATACAACTGGATAAACTAAAAAAGCTTAAGGCTTTTTTGCTATCTTGTTTTATTTTTATTCAATTACCACTCCACATGTTGCTATTTAATTTCTGTGACTCAAGCTTTTCCCCTTTGAAAGAACAAAAGACTCCCTCATCCTGAATAATCTCTCAATCCTGAAAAGCGCTGGACTGGAACTCCTTCTTTCCCCCTAGATACACCCAGGGCAGTGACAGCTGATACCCCCCTGCAGTGCCCAGTCTATTATTACTTTTCTTCCTCTGAATCCCACAAAAGGTCTTCAGGAGTGAAAAGCTCCCTCAGTGTGAGGGGGCTGCACAAACATCTGTTGAGAGATGAGGGCTAGGGGATGAGACAACGGGCAGGAGGAGGGAAAAGGCTGCAAGGTTGCTCCCTGCAACCAGAGGCAGGAGCGCAGCCCAGCTCCTGCATCACTGCCCTCACCTCCACAAACTGGGAGAGAAAAGATTTTCTGCAACCCAGCTTTTTTCCTCACGTGTGGTCTTCCTTATCCACCCTCAGGGCAGACTATCATATCATTTACACTTTAACTACACTGCAACAGCCTGACAGCTCCCTCTCAACGCGGCCCTGGAGCTTGAGGTGCTGCCTCCACATGCAAATAGACAGTGCAGATACAGAGAGATAACACTGTCACTGCAGGATGAGGTGGAGCCCCAGCAGGGACCTGCTGGTGCCCCCTTAGGTAGCAGTGTGTGACCTGGGGATGCCCTGAGCACAGCACAGTGGTTCCTCTCACTGCACAGCCCAGGTGGAGGGCAAACGGGAGTGAAACCGAGAGCGGGGACGCCAGACACCCTCATGTTGCAGGGCGAGGTGAAGTCCTACAGCAGCCAGAATGCTGGCACTGACACAGAGAGGATTTGATGGAGCCAGGAGGGAGGTGGGAGGTGTCCCAGATGCACAGTGCCTGCTGGCACACAGCAGCCTCAGACAGAGGAAGGAACCCACAGCGCTGCAACTTCATAGGACACAACTCCACAGAACAACACATTGACGTTTCCTCTTCTAAAAGGGCTGTTTCCCAGACTGAGGGGAAACTACACTGGAGTCAAAGCCCTAAGAGGCCCAGGATCTCTGAAGAGATTTTTTATTTCAGACCTGGGTGGGTTCAAACAAGGATACATGACAACCTTGGTCTCGAGGTTGCCACCAAATGCAGAGCCACAAGCTATGGGACTGTTCACTGAACACCTCATGTGGTTTTGAGGATCCCAATATTAGACCACCTGCCCATCCCATCCCACCACTGATCACTGCCATCTGCTCCCACATACTCGGTCTCAGTGGCTGGTAAAACCTCAGTGTGGCCACCTGGAATCAAATGCCAGAGAACTTCCCCTATGTGTACATATGTATATATACACACACACCATGTAGCTGTGAAACACCCCATCTGCTCACATTATGACACTGTAAACACATGCAATTAACTGAACTGAAACGGCATAAAGATCTGGATCAGTCAGTGTCTTTTTCCCTGACTCCCACTATTTCCACCTTCCTCTCACCCTAACATATGGGATGCCATATGAATTGTTGAATGGATCATGCTAAAACGGGAGCCTCCAAGATCTATTTTTAGCAGCAATTACAGGGGGATATTGTCAGTCTGTGGTGCAGCATTGTTTCCTTACAAGCTTGGTCTGCCACTACACTGCAAGCCCCACTCCCAGGGCTGACAACTAGTCTCCAAACATTTAAATACTACAAGAACACCCAAGAAAAGTAAGTAAAACTCAGTTTCCTTACAAGTTCCCTGGCAGGACCTTTGCAAGAGGCAGTGCCTGTAGCTTTCCCAGCCTATGACTACTGAAGTCACCCCAGCTACAGCCAGGAAAAGGGCTACACAGTATTTGTCCTCTGGCACAAACTTTTTCAACCCTAAGAAGCCACATCAGTACAGTCAAAATCTTGGCAGGACAAATGACCGACGCAACCTAGTTCGGTCATATGCTGATTATCAAATTCTGATGGAAAGCTGAAGAGACTGACAGTAAAGGTCCAGCAGCAGACAAACACAAAAGTGCAACGGCCACGGGAAGCTCCAGAAGATATTTTAAAGTTGAGGCAGGTCAAGTTGCCCAGGTTATTATTATCTCCGAGTGGCCCATACATCAGAACTAGCACATATTACTGAAAATCACAATGGTTAAAGAACTGCATTTTCTCCTATGCTTGAAAATCAATTAAACCATTACCAACCTTATTCAAGCAAAAGCACCATCAGCAATGCAAACTCAATCCAAAAGCCATGTCAGATAAAAGGCCTCAGGTGAGGTCATAGAGAATTAGAGAGAAAGTGTCAGAAGAAAGTGATTTCTGGACAGTGACTCCTCTTTTCCTTTTAACCTGTACAGGCTCATCAAAATCAAGCTACGCAGAGAACAGTGCCTTCCACAATGAATTCAACAATTCAGAAAAAAAAAGCAGCTGACTCACACAGGACCATGCGGATGAACAGTTTCTGGCTGACTCCATAAATGATGCTTGCATTTGCATATTAGCTTTTACTTGATGAAATGCAGGTGCTGCCTAAGAACAACCCAATATTCCCAGTCCCAGCTAGACATGAACGGGCCACCAGCTCATGACATTCCCAGCAGCTGGGAATGGGAACTGGGTGCACAGAACCTGACTGAAAAGCATTAAACAAAGCAGAAACTGGAACTGATGTATCATAAAACACTACAAATTACCATTAAACTGTTACTTCATTTCAATGTACCACCCAGCCCAGCACACATCTGGATCACCTTCTCCATCCTGCAGCAGGCTCCAGATGAGCCAAATCAAGGTCATCACTGTGGAGGTGGGGAGAAATAGGTGGGCAGCTCTCTCTTATGGACAATGTGGCCAAACTGGGTTGGGAAGAAGGCCTAGCCCTAGCTGAGGGAAAACCAGCAGGAAAAGCCAGCAAGAAGCAGAGAGGTGGCACAGCTGAGATCAAGCCCAAGTAGAGACCCCCAGCCTCTGCAGGCAAGACTCTGCCCATGCTCAGAACAGCCCCATCACCACAGCCAAGCCAGAGCTCACTCCCCACGTCCCTCTGGCTCAAATGATGTGACGTGCTGTGCCTTCCACTTGGGGTGGAGAAGGGGAGTAAGAAAGGAACAAATTAATTCAGAAGCTCATGGCAGGAACACGAATAACAAAATAAAGGCAGAAGCCATGCAAAACATCTCAAAGGCACATGCTGCCAGACGAAGTCACTAGTTACTTAGTTCAGATTTGAGCCTTTTAATTTTTATTATTGTTGTTATTATTATGATTAGCATTTGGCAAAAGGAGCCAGGAAATACCTTGCTGGTGATGTCTCTGTGTCCCAACACGAGCCAGTCTGCAATGCTGAATGGCATTCCTTGAAAAAGGCAGAACCACACTATTTCCAAGCTCCTGGCTTCTACTGCTTTTTATTTAAGCAACAGCACAATGTTGCTTAAATTTTTGTTAGTACCTTATATGAAGTCACTGCATGATGAGAACAAACCTTCCTAAGAACTTTAACTTTTCTCCTTCTTCTCCCGTGGCCTCAGGGAAGTGGGGAGTTTTCCACGCACTGGTGAAAGCTGAGTTTGATCTAATGGGGAAAAGCCTCTGTTCACTTAAAAGCCATATAAAGAAAAGAATCCTGAAAGAATCCTGTCTTTCAGATAAATAAACATACACCAGAATTCACTGGCTGATCTAAAAAGCAAAATATATGGTTTCATTGCAGGATAGAAATAACCACAGTGAAGCCAACGTGAATTACTTGCTCCCTGCTGCAGCAGAGCCAACGGTCTAAGAGAGTATCTATTTTTGAAGGAATCCATTTTTAACTTATGGGCAAAGAAATTTAACTTTCAGGAGGATGAAAAATTGTTACTTACAAAAAAGGCACAGTGTAGCAACATGTAGAGCATCAAATTCACAGAACACTAAGCAAGCCACCTACAAACCTCTTACTTGAAGTGAAAACCAAAAATACAGCTCATTCTTACAGAATTCTTACTCCTCCGTTTGCTGCTTCAGGTCAGCCTAAATACTGCTTCCTACAAAGCTAAATTAACTTTACCTAAGGGACCCACCAGACAGTGACACAAGACTGGGCAACTTGCTTTCTCCTCTCTAGTCTTCAGCCACAGAGTCCCCTACCACCGCTCTGTGAGGCAGCACCTCCTCACACAAGACTGCTGTGCCAAACACAGATGAATACTTCTCCCAGAGGGACCCCAGAACCAGATTTCTCCATTTTTGCAAGCCAGGCTCTTCCCAGAAGCATGGCACTGGCAGGAGTGAGCTCCATATCAGGGTCCAATCTGCACAATCACACACAAAGTGCTATTATGTGCTCTCAGAGCAGTTTCCAGGGTCGAGGAAGCTTTAATCCAAGAGCCTGATGCTAATGCCATGAATCAACATATGTTCAGACAAATACAATTAGTGTGAATGCTTCACCCACACATTGTTGGCAAACCAAGACTCCAAGTCTTTAGTTGGAAAGCACAGGAATCTAAAATCATTAGAGGCTGTCCATTGACAGCCTCTATAGCTGCTTTTAGTGTTACCATCTCCCCAGCCTGGATGGGACACTTTCCATCCAGCACACCACATCCACGGCTTTCAATCAGCCAATGTTTAATTTAATTCACCCTTCTGTGGCCTGTCCCAGTTTACACAGATGGGTGCTATCCTTCCTTCCAGACTATGACCAAAAGCAGTTCTGACACTGCACAGAGAACTGTCTCACAACATGCTGGATTTACTCAAGGTACAAGCTCATCCTTCAAGAAGAGAATCAGCATAATACCTGTGACTTTGAAACTCATCTTATTGAAAACTCCCCTTATTTCACTTATTTCACTGAAGCAGATGCAAACAATAAAACCTAGGGGTCAAAACATGAAATACATTTCTTGAAGAAGATGAAACATGAAACAGTTCCCTAAGCCACTGTTATTGCAGAGACACCATTAGGTGCTTTGCAGGGCCACACAACGCAGCTCAGCTGTGTGTTTTTATGAACCACACAGAATTCAGTCATTCATTCTTATGCCACCATATGTTCCTGACAGAAGCCCATTCTGATAATCAGCCATTTACAGAGTGCCATTGCACATCTCAGGCTCACCTGCCCAATTTCTAACAGCCAAGGCTGACAGAAAGACTGGCTGCAGGCTCTCTGTGAAAGCAAGACCTGCCAGGTTTAGAGCAGTTACCAAACCAAAAGAGAAGCCAGTGAATGGACCAAGGGAACCCAATCTATTGTATCTACTATTTTGTGTGTATCTCCTGTGGTTAATGGAAAGATAACATTAAATCAAAGATAACATTAAATCATAATATCTGCCCAGTTCTTGGAACAGAGATAAGGTATGAGAAGCCCACAAAAAACAAGCAATCGGAAGCAAATTGGTTGATGATGCAAGTAACCCTTCAAAGCTTATTGTCACAATTGGCATCAAGCCCACCAAATTACTAAGGATGAGTTGCTGTACTCATTAGAGAAAGTCTCTCAGTGGCAGACAGGTTTTCATCCATGTAGGTGCTGGTCAGAAGAGTGCTAGGCCACAGGACAAGCAGCAGACATGGCCAGCACAGAGCATAGCACTGCCTTGCGTTCTCAACTCAACATGCTCCTGCCCTTTTGCTTCTCTTCCCTTTCTACCTCTCATTGTCCCTCTGAGCTGAAATATGAAAACTCCAGTCTGACAGGACCGTATTCACAATCCAGAAAATCTGCCTTCTGAATGAGAAGCAGACAATTTTCCAAAGTAACTTGCTCTGAGTACTTGACATGGCCAAGGGTAAAGCTGACAGAGCAGAAAA
This sequence comes from Turnix velox, assembly GCA_013400935.1. Lineage (NCBI taxonomy): Eukaryota > Metazoa > Chordata > Aves > Charadriiformes > Turnicidae > Turnix > Turnix velox. Next base: position 42,565 of record VZTY01023417.1, on the reverse strand, counting down.
AACGCTTGGATTTAAACGATCAATTGCAGAACCACTGAATCGAACACAGCTATGGGTAGGATTTCAGAACATTCCAAGACACATTTTCATTTAAGTTGTGCATTGGCAGCATCCTCTCCTCACCTGCGTGAGATGGCAGAGTTGTCAGGGTGAGGGCAGCCCCTCACCATTCCCTGGGAGCATTAATGGGAGCTCATTCCCTCTAGCGATCTGCTCTGCTGCTATAATAACCCTCCTCCAGTAAGGCAAGACCCATACAAAACAACTGAATAAACAGGAGGTAACTTCAGATAACATCAAAGAGAGATATGGTAAAAGCATCATACCGAAGCATCTGCAGGATTGCTGTGCGCAACAGGAAAAGTGTGCAGTGAGTATGACAAACAGGTCTGTCCAACCACCAACCATCCAGGTAGCTGTTGACACAAGTTTCCTGTGCCTAATGACAGTGATTCTAAGACCTGCTGCAGTGCATGTACCACATCCCTGAGTACAGCATCCAGCTCCTGGCTGCTCACCCAAACTATGCTCTCTGTAGGGCTGACAGCTCCCATACAGTTGCTCCTCCCCTCCATCATCATGGGCTTCAATTTAATGCACCACCATTTTGTCCTGTTACCTTCTCCCCTGAGCTAACATCCTGCTGCTAGGAGGAGCAAAGAGCCTCTCTGATACATTTCAGACTTCCATTCTCTCTGATGTGCAGTAACCCACATGCTACCACATACAAAAAGTTTTAAATCAAAAGCGATGAACACCTTCTACACACTAGTTTGATCATTTGGTGAGAAAAGCATCAGGAAAGCACTATGCATGCCATAAAAAGATCCATTATTTCTTCAAGAAGTATGATACTGTTAGATGACAAGGTCTGATGTCCCTTGCGATGTCTGTCTGTGCTATCTCACCCTGCAGGCAACAGTGGGGCTTTGCCAGCACCAATCTGACAGAGCACAGAGGCCATGAGGGAAGAAGCACCACGTTGTTCTCCCAGGGCCACCCCCAATGCCTGCCTGTCCCCATGCCCTGTGCAGCAGCAGAATTGCCCTTACATAAGGCACTTCCCACGCCAGACAGAGAAGCCCTTTGACGCCCTGGTGTCCCATACAACCTTCTTCCCAACAAAGAGATTAATGAGGGCTGTTTTCAAGCAAGGTTAAGAAGAAAACAGTTATCTTTATTTGTATGGATGCAGAAAGTACTTGAGCAGAGTGCAAAGGAATGAAAGGGGAGAAATGGCCTTTTTTTCCTTCTTCCTGCATTTAACTGAGCCTTAGAAGTACTGGAGTAAATACTTTCACTCAAGGTAAATACAGTACCCAGACTGGAAAAGCTTTAGAAGACAAGCACCCCAGTGTGTTTATCATCAGTTTGAAATCTGTTGGAAGCGATGGACCATAAATATGATTTTGAATGGAAAGACTGCCTTCCCATTTTAGCATTTTTTAAAAATGTCTCTGGAAATGAACAGGCCTATTCACCATCTTGAAAGAATGGTTTGCCTGGGGAATTCTGTCCCATTTCCCTCCCACATTTAAAACAGACTAAATTATGCAACATCTTCTAGTATGTATACACAAATTCAGCGCCTCCTCAATTATTTAAAAAAACAAAAAAAACCAAAAAAAACCCAAACCAAAATGCCACAAACCCAAAACAAAACACCAAACCTGAAAATCATGTATTTTGGGTGATTTTTTTCATGGCAAAATATGAAAAGACTTCAGTGGCAATAAGGTAATCTCTTTCACATAGCTCTCCGTCCTATACGCTGAGCACTGCATGAAGTATCTTCATCCTCACTGACTTCAGTGGAAGCTCCTTTGGGACAGAGCCCTTAAACACTTAGTTTACAAAGCATTTAAGTGCCTCTAAAACTTTGGGCACTTGGGCAATCCCTCCTCATTTAGCAGAGCACTTAAGCACTTACAGTGAGTCACTGCTGACTCAAGGCTTTAGCCTTGAGTTTTTAGAGGACTCTCCAGCTCCCTGTGTACAACAGTAACACCAGGAGTTTCAGACTCCAGCTTCCTTTGCTTTTTGAAGCCAACAGGTTAACATTGAGTTTGGGTAGCCTAAGCTGTTATGGGCAGTATATAAAAAGCTCTGACTGCAATCAGATGTTGCCAGGTGCTAGTTTACTCTTAAAAGAAATAAGTATATGTGTTTTAAGTGAGAAAGAACATGTGGAAGGATGAGGCAGAGCTGAACGTGATGGGCTTGCCATTGTATGCCTGGATCCCTGCAAGCAGCAGCACTTCTGCTGTGCTTTGCAGTGATGGATTAGCACTGGGTTTGCTCAAACTGAAGGGCTGCTGTCACCATGGCAACACAAAATGCCAGATATACTTACCCTTCATCCTTCCTCTCCTTCAGCCAGGAGATCTTTCTGAAGCTGTTATTTAGACATCTCCCACACGCACCTCTTCAAAAGCCAAGGGTGCTCCCAGCAGTGAGGCTTCATGTTTTGCCTCTGCAGGTCCAGTGTTAATTGTTCATATGACTGCTGTGTCAACAACTTAATAGTTTTCATCATAGGCTTACTGAAGTCACTGGCAGGCTTGCTGCTGATTTAGTTACTATTGCTTCAATTCATCTAATCATCAAATAAAACAATCCTTGCTTTAAAAAAAAAAGGGGCTCTGAACATTCAGGCATCAGTGTTTGATGTACTAATCTTTTATCACCTAGGTTTGGAAGTTGCAGTAGTCCTAAATGATAACTTAGTCCTCACCATTCATATTGCTCTTTGTTCCCCCAGATGAGTAATAGTAAAATCTGTATTTGTAAAAACTAGAAACACTACAGACAAGACAACAAGATGTTCTTCTTTCAGAGCTTTTGTGAACTAACTGGTACAGAAGAGAGCCCTGGCTGGAGAGAAAGCTGTCACCAGAAGGACTGAGCTGTCCTGGAAAGCCCAGAGGAGCAGCAGGAACTAAGCACGGGGCTGCACCATCAGATCAGACTCAGACACCACCCATACTGTAAATCCCTGACTAAGAGGATGCTCCAACCCAAGCTCTCTGGACAAAGAGATTAGTCACATTCAGCATCTTAGTACAGGCCCAGACTGATTTGGATGGCTTTAGATGGGAGAGGAAAAACAAGCTACTGAAAGCCCACCAGCAGACTGGAGAACACAGCTCCACCTGAACACTCTGCAGATGCTGATCCAGACAAAGGCAGGTTTCTGCCAGCCCCAGCCAGGCCTGATGTGCCACAGCTGCTGCTTACTCCACACTGCAAAACCACACAGAGATGAGAGGTCCAAGCTCTAGCACAGAAAGGCAAGAGATTCCCAGACCACTGTGATGACACACCAAAACCTGAGACTGGGCCCCAGTTAGGAAAGCCAATCAAGGGGAGTGCACAAAGCAAACTACTTCACTAAAAGCAAAAATCCTTGTACATTCATGGAAGAGTCTCAGACTGGTTGAGGCTGACAGGGACCTCTGGAGGCCCAGCCTCCTCACAACAAGCAGGGCTGCAATTGTTCATGTCAGCAGCTGTCTGTCTAGAAGCAAGCTGTTTCAAACAACTCTTTGGTCCAGGTTAATTAGAAGCAGAGTAAGTCCTGTTGTTTAGTCAGTGGGCATTAGTCTTTTCCCCACTTGAAAACACTGGCTTTTCCTTCTTCATTAGGAACTGTGTCACAAGCCTCTGGTTTTCCACAGCCTTTAGCTAAACTTGATCTCAACATCCGATACATTACTTTGACGCATTCCTCAGGAGTACCCTAAAAGCATTTTCTGCTACACATGAGAGTACAAACTGAGTCAGCACACCAGGTCTGAACTCAAGTTGCTCTTTACCCCTGTTCATTTATCTAGCTCTAAGTCAGGAACAAGCCCACTGTTGTCAACTCAATCACATCAATGAAAGAAAGCAAGCATGCACACACACACACAGAGCCTTCTAAATGGAGGATGCAGTATCGAGTTTTCTCTCTTGCATAAAGCAAATCACTGCACATCATTATAAGCTCACAAAAACATAAATGCTTTACATGCCATTTGTTAAACCATGCATCCGGTCATAACACAACAGCAACACAAAACAGGGATAAAAAAGCCTTCCATCCAAATGCAAACCTACCTGCTCCTTAAGTCCTGCTAAAGCTTACACCAACACACTCCCCTTCCACTAAAGTAAGTGGGAGAAAAGCAAGCTGAAAGGGGTGCAAGACAGAGCTCTCAAATGCATGGATAGAAACCAAATAAAAACACAACCTCAGGAAAATCTACTGCAATTACTAACGTTTTTACAGATCCTTAGACCCATGAGTGACTCTTTATCAGCCTGAATGTTTGCAATGTCAAAACCAACACAATTTTGAGTACAGTAACAAAGAATTAACTAAGAACTGGCTTTAACTCAGCCATGACAACCAGCACAGTGAGTGCTCTGCTCCCATCAGCTCCCACCGGCTGACACTTACTTTGTGATGTGACTGGGTGACCTGTCACCTTCACAGCTTTTGGCTGTGCTTTTTAAACCTGTAGCCTGTCTGGGTTTAACAGCCATTACAGTAACAGACCTTCAAATGAAAGTGTCCTTTTTTTACATTTAAATAAAGATAAAAAGTGAAAGAAGCTAAGGGGGAGGAAAAAAAAGAAGGAAACCAAGTAAAAATAGAACTGGCTGTATACCAGAGACTCCAAGAGGACAGGAAATTGCCCTCATCAGTTACAAGATGGGAAATTTTTTCCCATGTATTACATGGATCACGCAGAGACAGGATGGTTTTACACACACTCAAAAAAGCATATTATCACAGGCTAACTCGCCTTGCAGTCTTGTATAGTAGGGGAGAAAGGGAATGGAAAGAATCTTTCTTTCCACTCCATGATAGTAAGGCAGAAAGGATCCCAGAAGACACTCCGTCTGTGAAGTTTCAGTTACAGTTTTAAAATAAAAATATCAAAATGTTTCCATCAACATAAGCATCAAAACAAAGTCAACAAAAAGTAACAGAAACACCATGAAACAGACAGAAGACTCAACCTTGGTGGTTCTGCTCCTATTCATACTAACAACGTGTCACTCATTCAGCTTTTCACACACTGTTTCAATGCAGAAATATTATAGCCATTCTCACTGTGCCATTCTAATTGAACTTAATTGCACACTACCTAACAAGGGCTACAGCTGCAAAGCTTACCCATTGCCTTTTAATATAAAAATGCTACATTTCGTAACCTGCCAACATGAGTGGTTTTGTCACAGAGCAAGCAAATGTTTGTCCAAACGTGGCTGCTGTTGCATGATGGGGCCCAAGTCATGAATGAGCAAAGAGCTAAGTCTCCTCCCACAGACAGCTCCTGTGATGTGCAATCACAGTCATAATTTGGCTCTCTTGCCTGGGTGGGACTTCAAGCAGCTTTTACTACCTACTCCTCAGTGCTCTGCAGGCAGTCAAATGCAAGCATCTCTCAAAAAATGCCAAACTATTTGCTGACAATTTGTTTACGAAACCACTTTTGTAAACAGCAACCTTGCCAGCACACATCTACCCTGCTCTCCTTCAAGTACATCGTTAGCCTCTATCACTTGAGGTGACCTTGCAGCAGAGTGGGTTTTAACCACAGCCTCTCAACACCACCCTGCCTTTGGGATGGCCATGGGAGTGATAAGCAGGGCTGGACACAGTGCTGCTCAGCTGAAGAGGCTTTCAAGGGACTCTGTGTCCTGCCCAGTGGGAGGTGGGTCACAGGTTCTTCCTAAACTCCTGCAGACCTCACCTTTCCTTGGCTCCCCCTCACTCCTTGGGGCAAGCTGGTTTCACTCCTCTGTCATACACAGATACAGAGACGCTACAAAGCACTGCAAAGTACAAACACTTAAAAACAAAGTTCATGACAAAGTCCTGAAGCTTTTCACTGGTTCTTCACAAGCAGGCTAAGCTGTACTTTAGAACAGCAAACTCCCCCTGAATTCAGGCCAGCACCTAAGGAGTAGCCAGTGACAGTCAGCCCCACTGTCCTTCTCAAGGGCTACACCAGAAGACATACCACCTTCAGGGAGCTCTGCTACTGCCCCTGCCCTGTCTTACAGCTTGGGCTCATGCACCCAGCTTCAGGGGTTGACCTTACCATCAGGTGCAGCAGCACCTGCAGCTCCATCCCCAGTCCAATCCCACTATGGTAAAACGTCACATCTGCACTCATTGCTCAGGCTAAGTTTTTATCTGCACTCCTTGATTTGGCATAATTTGCCTAGATTTTGTTATTCTGGACTGAATAAGCCATTTCTGCATCTCCTCATGACTCTTTAAAGTTCTTATCTCTATGTAATCTATTGGACCACGATCATAACTGGCTGCTGTTTTCAATTCAATAGGCATCACACTTCCAAACAATCTGACTTCCTGTACAAAGAGAAAATAAACCCTTCCCGTTACTGCTGAGACCAACAGCGATGAAAACAGCATCAAGGCCTCCCTGTTGCTATGCTACAGATGTTGCTTGGTACCTTTGTGATGCAGAGACCCAAGAGCCTGTTTGCTAGCTGTCATAAACACATGTGGGCACAAGTCTGTTGAAATTAATGGAGCTATACCATTTGCAGACATAAATAAGCATCTGGCTCCTACGCTTCAAACTCCCGAGCTCAACTGCACTCTAACACAAAGACCTTAAGCACAGCAATCTTCAGTCTCATGTCTTGCTCATTATGGAAATGACTCCTATCTTCTTAGCCCTTGGGTCTGGGGCTGCTCCTGCAGCCTGAGCTCACTGTTCCACTGCCTCACTAAAATGGGATTTAGGTAATTGATTATTTAATTACAAGAAAACTTTTTGCTCTCCATTTATGCAAGACTATCTTTCATTTACATGATAAACTTAGAGCAGCCTAAACATAGCTTAAAGTACCTAAATTCTGGGTACAGGGAAAACTGGGTAACTATTCATTTCTACAACCAGAGAGGAGTTCACTTATCCCTCTCAGCCCAGAGCCCAGCAGCCCATGCAGGCTTTTCCTTACATTGCTTACATTGCTGCCTGTGACAAGCTTTTGGTAAGAGCAGACGCCACATCCAATGCCTTCCATCAAAACTTGTGAAGCTCAGACTTGCAAAAGTGAATTAAAATGCAGAAAAATCTCACCTCAGATAAACCTGGTGCTTGAAAATTTTAAGTAGCTGAGCCCAGCACCTCCCTTGGTTGAAATGACCAAATAATTGCCTTGCAACAGTCCCTGGATACAGAGAAAATTCTTTTTGCCATCTTAGTGTTGTTTTTCTTTTGAGACACGCAAATAACCAAGAGCTGTCTGCACTCATTACACAAACCTTCTTCTGAGAAGATAACACCATGGTGCAGTGAGAATCCAGGGTTCAGCATTTCTTTGCATGCCTTGCATTGCAAACTCATGTGTTCCGTGAACCTCAATTAAACATTTCAACAAAGCAGAGCAGCAAGCCCTCTAACACATGAGCAAGCACATGGCAACTGACAGATTAACTAGCAGCCCATGTGTGAGAAGAGAGAAAAGCTGGGTTCCAGCACTAGCCTACAGGGCAGAGCCCAGCAGCTCCAGCTGCTCAGGAACAAAACTCATGCTGCCCATCAGACAACTCCTACAGAAGACAAGTGCACATAAAGGCTGGCAAAAATTTTTATTTTCCACCCTGAGCTATAAACACCTTCACTGTACAGGCCAATAAGCACACCTATTCTCTTTGTTTAAAAGACTGCCAAAACATATGACACACACATGCAGCTATTGGAGGAGTCCTCTCAAACTTCTTGGTTTTGTTGGAACAAGCCAAAGGGATTCAATCCAACCTAGCTCAGCAGAGAGACAGACATACAGCATTTCCAGTGCACTGGAATGACCAAGAGTAGACCAAATAAACCAGAAAACCCACCTTGTGGTGGTGTTGTCACATTGTCAGTCCTAAAATATTTTAGCCCAGGATTCCACAATCTGAAACAAATCAAAAGCTCTCAGCTACTAAAGAGAAAATGCTCTCATTTCAATTAATTAAAGACTCACAAATTGTATCACGGTTTAATAAAATACCTTTCTTCTCTCCTTTTGCTATCATGTGCAAAGTAACCAAGCCTCTCCTGCTATCACAGCTTAAATGCCTTCAGAGGCACCAGGCCATGTCCCACCAAAGGGAAGCCCATGCTCCTGTAGAGTAGATACCAAGAGAAAAGCACTGAAAGTTTATGTTCAGATCAGAGATTCACAGGAACAACTAAACCCCTTCTTCTTGTGCAGAAAGAAGGTCTGCAGGCAGAGAACTTTCTAGATTTACCAGAGATGATTCACCAAAAAATACAAAGGATGGTAACAGCAACAACCAAGAGCACCGGGAGTCAGTCATCAAAGACCACTGATAATGCAACAATTTACCAAAAGCTTCCTTGTTTCCAGGAATCCCACACTTACACCACACAGTAAAAAACTACACACCAATAAGCTTCAGAGCAGGCTGGTGGGATCCATGAAGTGAGATCCCCTAGAAAGTCTTCAAGGAGGGAAGCATTCATTACTCAGCAGCCAGAAAACAGACCACAACACATCCTTAACTAATTTGTCCTCTGTTTACTACTATGTCTTACAATGGGTGCAATATTGTCGTAACAGCATAAATTAGGATTAATTATTGCTTTACCAATCCTGGGAAAGGCTGGGCAAGGCAGAAGCACCTACAAAGTGCAAGCTGTTGGTATTTTATGAACTGCGTTGAATTCCCCAAGAATGAGAGAGAACAGATGCTCCCCGCCCCAGCTTCAAGCTAATAGCAAGCAAATGGACCGTTTTCCTGTAGTATCACCCTTATTTAGCCCTACCTGCTGAGTTAACTTCTGCCAGTACATGGGTAACACAAGTCACAGCTGAACAGAGCTATACAGGGCACTTAATGCTTCACAGGGGAAGGAAAGGTGACGACTTTGTACTTTTAGTCAACATTGATACATCTCACTGTTGCCACTGAAAGCAGCGGAAGTCTCATCTCCAACTTTATCAAACTTATGAATTAAGCATTTCATTTCACTGAAAGGTAGTGAAGGGCAGATTGAACATGGTGTCCAGGTTACTACGAGGCAGAATCATGAGCAGAAAGCAAGGTCTCTATCCCCACCAGAAAAAAATTAAGTCCATGTTGCACACTGCTGTTGTAGAGGATATAGATGGAGGTGTAACCAGGAGAAAAACAGAAGAAAACTCAAGCTCAGATATCTATTCTTTCCTACCAATAGCAAAAAATGAGAAGTCAGTTCTTATAACATGCTTGCCAGGCATGGTCACTATTATCTTAGGTTAATTCCATATGTCTGAGAAGGAAATCGGCTCTAAGCTGGTTAGACTTGCTAAAGGAGATTTGTCAGAGGACCCTCCCCCAGGTGCAGTGTGAGGCACAAGAGATTCGGCATTCTTCAGGAAGATGCTACTTCTCCAAACACTGTTAGCAGTGGTAAACAGAACACAACCATCAAACAACTCATAGACAATACCTCCTCTTGAGCAAAACCCTATTCAGCATGTTCACCACCTCCTACTCTCTGCAGAGCTGCCAGTCCACTGGCAAAGCACACCCATGGCAAGAGATGAGTAGGGTCAGTACCAGCAGGATCCCTTCTATGACAGGCACTCAACCCTGGCACCTCCAGCAAGTGGAGCTTCCAGCCCCTTTAAGGTCTGGTCTACAACGTTTGCTCCTTGAGAGATTCCAGCTTCGTTCTAATATCTTGGGTCATGATGAAAGGGAAACAGAGTTGTGGCTAGCAAGACAATATGGCTGTGATACATGAACAAACACCTACTGAATTTTTTGCTATAACTACACTCAAGTTAACTCTGCTTAAGAAGCCTCAAGGTTTTTGGAATCACAGCCCTGACTCACACAGTCTGTGGTGAGCACCCAGGACACACTTAGAAGAGGACTAGTAATAAATGAAGCACTGTGGCAATCGCTTGACTCAGAGAAAACACAATTAGCACTGCTACATGTTGGTACTTTTCTTCTGAACACTTGTTTGCAAATAAAATCAGGAGCTGTTTTTAAAAACATAGTTGTATTGAATAATTTATCTACCCATTTCCTGTAACTACTTCAAGCAACTCCGCACAGGTCAGTGAGGTTTCATGGGAGGCCAAGAGAGTGTAGGAAAAGTATAAGGGCTGGAGACACAAAGGTAAACTATCGTGGAGCAAAAGAAAACTACAATATGAAGTAACTAGTGCTGACCAAAAGAGAGAGGTACATTTAAAAAAAAACAGTGAGAAGGCTCCATCTTCAGCTATGTCAGCTGAAAAATACTAAACTGCACTTTCTTTGTTATGTAAAAAAACAAACAAATCATCAAACAACTACCAGTAAAAAAAACCAATCCCAAAACAAAAAAAATACACAGTAATGGATGAAACCACTGGCACAGGAGATGAGGGAAGTTCTCAAGTGCTGCCCGAGGGCAGGCACAGGATCTCCATAAGGAAAGAGACTACAACCACACACTGGGGACCTGTCAGTCTAACTCAGACTCCTGCAACAGATCATCAATCAATTATAAATACAGAAAAGATGCCTGGATGATCAAAATCAGCAAATCTGTCTCTGTAAATACCAACAAAGATAAACTAGTCTTATCAAATTTTCCACAGTTAGTGGGAAAAGGGCAGCAGGGCAATGGCATACCCGTCAGGGTCCGATTGAATCCTCATAAGGGTCAGTTGGGGTCTCACTTCAGACAGCTCAGACCCCAGTGATGCCAACTGCTGTACAAGTACTGCTGCAGAGCATCAGAGAGGAAGGTTTCACCATGGCTTCCTCCATCAGCACCTCAGCTGAAGGGCAAGGGCTGGGCCTAGGAGGAGCTGGGTTGCAAACTCACATTCCTGCCTTCGACTACTCCTGGGTGGAGGCAAGTCACACCCCACCACACAGCCAAGGCAACAACTCGATATTCAGCTTCCACACCCACATTTTCAAGAGCTCTTCTGACACAGCAATAAAAACACCACAGTTAAATGTTGTCTTCAACAGAGACATGCCTTAACACAAGAGCTAATCCTCCAAAGTATAAAGCTAGCAGTTATTTGACATGTCTGGAAGACTTGCAAAGGAGATTTAGGCTAATCTAACTTAATTAGCAATCGACTGAAGCTGTAACACCACCTTTGCTGGACAGTCACAAAGAAGCCAGTAAACAAGACAAGGCTATCACATATTTGGAGCAGTTTCTTCCAGCTTCATACGTGTGTCTTTCTCTGATCTGTTCCGTTGAGTTAGGACAGACCAAGCTCTCCCACTGCCTGCCAGCAGCAATGGAGCTGAGCAGCAGAGCCTGGGGATGCATACTGCTGGCCTCATCTCTGAAAATACACCAGCTGAATTCCCATTTTGAACTGGGACTCATATCTGAAGCCCACTGCAGCCTGTATAAAGGAAGAACAAATCAATCTTCTGTTTCCTTGAAAATCCAGAAATTGCAAAGCCAAAACTGTATCTGCTGTGGTACTATTGGTAGCCTCTATTGTCATATCTTATGATATGAAAAGTGTTTAGAACTCATTCAATCCCAGAATATTTTAGATTGTTTACAGATCACAAATGAGCTGTAGATGGATGAGTGTTACAGTTCTGTCCTGCTGTGCACTAAAGATGCAGCTCCATGCCAGATCCACGCTCAGCATCACCAATAGAAGCAAGAGAGCTCATTTTCCCAGGAGCTATTGGAAGCACAAACCCTTTTTACTATGGCTGTTCCCAAATGGAGCAACATCTATATATGCACTTAATGAGGCAGAAGTTCTGAGGAAACAAGTAATAATGTGATCCCATAATTACAGACTGCTTTATAATACACATGCAGAAGGCTGCCACAAAGACTGCACAAACACAATTTATTCCAGTATTTCCTGAAATGAGCCATCTAACTCAGCAATGTTAAAAAATTCCTTTAACAGCTTTCTGGACCTGCAATACATCATCTAGATGTGACTTAGGTCAAGTGCATTAAGGATCAGAGTACCATTTTGTGCTGCAGCATGACAAAAGATGCACAGTCTGACAGCAATGCCTGACTGGCACACCATCCATCTCTAGATCCACACTAGGAACATGTGCAGAAGTGCACATAAAAAACTTTTAATCCTTTTTCTTCCTGAATAAGGTATAAGAAATATAAAGTATTTGTGGCCTCCTTTTCCCTGTGTGAATGACACTGTCCAGGCTAAGAGATAAATGAGGAAAACAGGACACATAGCAGGGCTTGGTGGATACTTTGCCCAGAGACCTCAGTCATAAGTAACAATGACAAACTGATTCAAATCTAGCTTAGCCATTCCATTTTTTACAGATTTATTAACTTCCAATAAGTAGGTACAAGCATCCTTCTAGTTTTAAATAATCCTTCCTTGGGAAGTGACATTATTGTATTTGTATTTCAGCCAAGGAATAATGCATTTCTTCCTTCATTAAAAGGGCTGACAGTAACAAAATTAATGAGCAGCTTTGAATGTGATCTTTTTAAACCTTCTATTCAGGACCAGAGTGCTGTTTGTAATTGTAGGTGCTGGTACATTTCAAAGTGCTATATATATAATTAAACTCCAGCTTTTTTTCAAAGCAGACCTTCAGAGGTTAGAAAGTCTGTCAGAAAAGAGGGGTTTGTTTCAACAGGGGCTGAGCACTCAGAAATCTGCTCTAGGCCCTCAGCTGTCCACTGCAACTGCTCTCATGAGCAAAGGAGGAAACTCGGCTCTGACCCCACAAGCCATGATTCTGGAAAGCAGCCCTTAAACGCACAAGCAGCTCTACTAAAGCCAGTGGGTCCTACCACATAAGCATTTGCAAAACCAGGACATAGCAAGCAGGGGGCTTATGGGATCCTGTGCAACATTTCCACTGACACTTTCTAGTTCTGGAAGAGTCTCTTTTACAGTTTACTTTTTTCAAAAGATGCAAGGAAAACACTTGAGAGCAAGCAAGCACAATTGTAGCATTAAATAAAGCATGCTTGTCAAAACTCTGAACCACATGCTGACTTGAGACAGAGGTGTCTCTTGGAAGGACATGCAATGTTAACCCAACCACGCAGACAAGACCCACCTGAAGCAACTCTATTCAGGACCCATCTCAAAGAGAGGTATGGATTTATGGAAGCTGCACATGTTATGGTCCTCATTATTTGTATGCGTATGTGTCTATTCTATATAGAGACACAGTAATTACACAAACTTTTTATTTAAGGATATAGGAAAGGAAAGCACGTGGAAAAGGAAAGGCAGGCCTGGCACAAACATCTGAAGAGCAAATACACTGAAAATTAAACAACTTACTTGATTATAGAATCATCCACGAGTATTTTTCTGAGCACTAGCTCCTACAAGCACAACATTGCCTCTGAATCAGAGCATCCACTCTGAGGAGAAACTGAGAGCACACCTGATTTGAGACTTCATGTTGTAGCAGTTGATATTTGCAAAGCATACAGCCACTGTCCCACTTCTAAAGAGGTTAATTTTTTTTTTTATTCTGTACAGCGGTGACACTGAGTCACACAGTATGTCAGGATAATGCCTTCTGCTGGATGCCAAGGACTGAATCAAGCTAATCAGCAGTGTGCTGGTGCATGCTGATGTTGGTACTTCAAGAAATCACAAAATATTCTGTTCAACTCATTAATCCTTTAATGCTGCCTCTCATCAATCAGAGCTTACTGTAACTGCAGGTTTCAAAAAGCACCAATAAGGTTATTAACAGAGCAATGCAGAAGACAGCAGCACCAGAAAAGGACTCTAGATGCCACATCAATTCTGTCCAAACCCACTACTAATGGCTGCAACCTCCTCACATTCCTCAGTGCCAGACCATGGACAACTAGCCATGTGTAGCCCACAAAGGTCCCTTCCTAGGAGCAGTCCACACAGTCAGCTACAAGCACCTCACAAAGCTGGAGCCCAGAAATCCCACTTCTGATCATTGGGAGGATGGATCTGAGCCAGGAACCCAGTTGTGCTGCTCTTCTCTAGCAAACCTCTGCCTCCGACAGCCTGCTCCAAACCTGCTAAGCAGATCCAGAGACAGGAAACTCAGCACCTCTGCAGACTCATGCACTCCCCACACTCAGTGCTCTCTACATAAGAGTATGCACTTCTTCAGAAAATATTTTTTCTTCGACCAGCAATAACAGATCATGATATTATGAACCTCTAACCATTTGAAAACAATGGGCAAGGAGTTCAGCCCAAAGAAAAATCTGCAAAAATTTTTGGGATATTCACATCCCCCAAATTTCACTGGTGGAAGTTTGCCCTCCTTTTCAGCCCACCAGAAATGTTTAAATTCTACAAGTCTTTCTCATTGTGAAAGAGAAAGAGAAAATATTGATTTCAGCAACAATACTGTAATGGAATCTTTTAATTAAGTTATGTATTAGGAATGATAAGATCCTGTTGCCACAGGAAGATAAACTTGCATTACCAGATAAATTTTAAAATACTATTTTTGAAACTTGCCCATCAGAAAAAATGTTTTGGATTCTTTTCTAAATTAGCTTGTACAATAACATTCCCAAGCAACTGAGTGTTGCATATATCAGATAAACAACCCCAAACACTCTCCTCCAGTCTGCTTTATGCATACTGAAGTAAAACATATTCAGAGTTTTCAGGATCTTTGTTTTCATTTTATATTGTTCCCTGGTTCTCACATTTCACAATTAAAATCCTTCAGTTTTCTTATCAAACATAGCAAAGCTTTAAAAGGAAATTCTATGTTCAAACCATTAAAGGAGTTTATTTTGCAAACAGTAACCTTCTGGGAAAAACCTATTTTATTCACTCCTGTTGTTCTCACTTTGTGATTGATGCTGTTTAATGCACAAAACAAAAGATGCTTGGCAAGTGTCAAGCCCTCTGCCCCAAAGAAGCATTCTGAAACGAGAAAAGATACCATTACTTTGGTGAATTTTATTTTCTATAAGAATTTGCAGTACATTATACAGTAGCAAATCTCATTAGCTAGAAGAAAAGTCCATACAGAAGAGTAGGGTGGCAGAGGTAGTCACAACTTCTCCTTAACCTTCTGTTTTATGGCATCTCTATCAGGCAGTAAACAAGGACAATGCAGCACACTCCACCCAGACAACAGGAAGAACTGGATACTCCTCAGAGCAATTCCTGCAGAGCTGGAAAGCAGACATCAGCTTTGCTTTCCACTTGAGAATGGGAACCAATTAAGGAAAAATAAGACATACACTTTTTCTACATAGCTTCTGTGCTTTTCTAACTATGTAATTTCTTCAAGTAGAACTCCCTGTCTTGGGTATTATTCTTTCACAGAACTTCAGTGTAACAGAATACAGAAATACATTCTCCACTAAAGCACAGAGACTGTTAAATAGCACTTGCCCTTGGTCAACTTAATTTCTAAAATCCCAAATCCAGTTTTACAACCGATTTTAAAGGCATCTGTCATCTAGTGGACAACATCTGCTGCAGACTGCTAAGATGTGCTGCTGCAGCAGAGGGACGAGGCTGTTAATGGCGCTGCTTTGCAGCAGGGCTGGTTTTCAGTGAGAAGGTGGTCCTGGCCAGCAAACACATGGCACGTGCACAAGTAAAACTAGTGGTGTTAGTGCAAAGCAAAGCCCAGCAATTACCCAGTCACACACAGCTTTTCACTAGCCCTCCCTGTACACACCACTCCTCATCTAGCTCTCACTGTCATGAAAACAACCATAAGGAGATTATAGTACAGATGTCTCACTGCCGTCCTCTCCTCACTCTGAAAATGTAAGTATGAGGCTGGCCTGATTTGTACCCAGCCCAAATCACCTGCACACACCCTGCTGCACTGTATTACACTTCAATAAAAACATGCATTTTGTGGGCATCAGCTCCAGTTTACATCTAACTCTGATTGGAAAACAGCACAATAGCATTTTTGTGTCAATTTAAGACATCATTTGCCAGGACTTCTGGAGAATAATTTGAAACTACTTTTTTTTCTCCCATTCATTCAGAGGACCGAGGGGTTTTAGGTCCATCCATCCCTGACAGAAATTCATTGTAAAGTCCTTTCATATCAGTCCATCACAGAGCAAAGAAAGGAACAGGCAAAAGATGCTCAGCACTCTCAGAAGGAAGCTGGGAGTGTCCAATTAGCTGCTTTTNACTTCTGGAGAATAATTTGAAACTACTTTTTTTTCTCCCATTCATTCAGAGGACCGAGGGGTTTTAGGTCCATCCATCCCTGTCAGAATAAAAATGTCTTCTGAAAAAATAAATACAATTAAGTAAATTATCAGGAGTTAGTCTGCAATTCCACAATTCCCAAGGGACTCCAAGACCAATCTCTCTGGTGCTTCATCTACAGATATCTGATAGTTTGCACTGTGAGACCTATAGCCAATGATGAAGATACCAGGGCAGAGCTCAGGTACATTGTTCACACCAGTCCCCCTCATTCAAAGACAGAACTAGGCCAATTAAAGCAGACAAAGTTTAGGAGTCCACTGCCTGCCATGATGATTAGCAGCACAAGCTATTTTCCTTCTGGGACCAACACCTTCCTAGCTAGCACCTTCCCCCCGTGAGCACATCAGGTCAGACATGTTAAAAGAGGCAAAACCAAATGTGTTCCTCTCTTTACATTCCACTTTGCTGAAGTCACAGCACAATGAAATTCCCCGCTCCCACAGAGACATGCAACATCAGGTGAGCTTTCTGGACACACAAGCCCAAACGATTCTGAGATATGCTAAACACCATCCTCTGCTCCATTTAGGGATACAGTTTTTGACTTGTTTTCTTACCTTCTCACCTTTCATCAAGGATGAGTTTAGCCCAATAATCCTCTATCAAGAAGTAGCATAATTGCTTAAAACATTTCAGATTCTTTCCTAACATGAAAGATGGATGTTCCTGCTCATTTTCAGGTTTTACAACCTATCATCAGATGCAAGACCAAAAAACTTTTATTTACAGGTGGAAGCTGTAACTTCTGTGCTTTGAAGCAGAATACCTGGAACACCTTTTGCAGAGAAGCTCTGGGTATGAGTAATTCTTCTGGGAATTGAGAGAGGTGACAAAGGACTTCTAGAGTTCTCCAACTGGTTTTCCATGTATCTGCTCTGGTTGATAAAACACAACTTACGTAACTAGGACAAGACAATTGAGCAGTGAAGACAGCGCAGGAAATGCCATTTCTGCTGCACGCCAAAGCACTCATGTGGCATTTACATCTTCAGAGAACCATCAGGAAAGTCTGCTCCTTTTTTCTTCCATGAGAACTGAGGCACAAGTGTTTATAAGAATCAAGAACACCTCCTTTCTCCTCCACCCACATAGACCTGGCAGTACGCCCCTGTATTTTGTGATGTCAGTGTTGAAAAACCTGCATTACATTGCTTCGGGCCTCCAAGAAAATAAAAACAATGAAACTATACACTGATTTAAGATCTGTCCTTTTCATCCCTGCATGCCCTACATTCGAAGAGAGACCTGGTTCCCTGAATAAGTCCAGCTGAATAAGTTCAGCTGCTGACTGGAGCCGGCTCAAGGAATTAATGTTTATTGCAAACTAATGAAGATTTATGAATCAAGAAACCTGTACATGTGGTGCTACCAGCAGTGCAGCTGGAAAGAGTGTTACTATGTCCTAAGTAACATTCTTGAGCTCAAAATCATGCAGGTAACAAAATGAGTGGGAGGTACTGGCAGGACAGAGGAACTGCAAGATGCCATTTCCTCCAGAGGAAGGCACCCCCTGACTGCCCATGCTGGGTAGAGAAGGCAGCTGCCATCCCCAGGTAATACAGGAGGCCTGGGAGGCAGGATGCAGCCAAAATGACCCATTCAGCCATACCTTTCCTCTCTGGATACCCTGACCTCATCCTGAAACTCCCTGCACACCTGAGAGCATTCCTCAATTTCATGCACCATAACAGCAGCCAAATCTTCAAAGGCAGACTGAAAACCACCTTTTTGTTAATGTGACTACAGTTCCCAAATTTATACGCATTGATTCTCTCCTAATAAAGGCTTCTCTGAGCAAAGGATGAATTTTACTCCAAAGGTTTGAAAGGCCTAGAGACAGTGCCACAGACACAGTTTGAAGGGCAACTAAGCGAATGGACATACTGGTAAGCATGTAATCAAGATGTTAATCCTCAATATAAGCTATAAACACAAACTCCTCTTCATTATTAATGTTACAATAACAAATAAAAATAATATATTTCTTCTGAGGATCCCAGGTAAGGAATGAAAGAACAACTCCCAAGGAGTCAAAGAGAGGATTAGCAATGATTGTGAGCTTTCCCACAAAACAACCTGCTTTCTGAAAATCTTCCAATGGAAGATAACCATTAATACCTGTTCCTTTCCATAGAATCAAACAACATCATACATCATTACTTTTCTGCCCTTTATTCCCACTCTTCTATTAAATTCAATCCAAAATTCCAGTCCACAGTGAAGTCTTCTGTAACAGTGACCTTCCTTAAGGACAGTCAAGAAACTGAGACTCACAACGGAGCCTCCCAACAACCAACTCACAACCACACAACATCTCCCATTGCAATGGTAAACAGACCACCAAACTTTCCTTCTTGCAAAATGATAAGCAAAACCTCTGTCTTCCCTTGTACAGCCAAACATGGTACCAAGCCACCAAGGAACCAGGAGTAAGGGGCACAGTTACCAATATAAACCACAGAAGTTACCCAGGTGTCAGCATGGCAAGTAGGGCAAAACAGGAAATTATTAAGATGATTTAATAGCTCTTTTCTAGTCAGATGGTTACAAGGATGGTTACAAGGATGGTTACAAGATGAATGCCGACACTTCAACATGCATTCACAATAGATTCTGTCATTCATCGTATTTTAGAGATTTCCATTTAACAGACAGAGATTATATGTACATTACTATGGTCTGTGTTTGACAAAGAATCCAAAGGTGTTCTCTACAATAATTTATTTCCTTTAGTACAGCACAACATTGTTCTTACTGGAGAATTTGTTCCTATGATAAGAGAAGCTGCACATTTACTCTCCTGTACACGGAGGGGTGACTGCTCTGGCAGTGTACACTGTGTGTATGCTGAAGGACTTCATGCACATCAGCACAAACCTGAATGGAGTAGCACTGACAGGTAAAATATATTTCACTGGGAAACTTCCCAAGTGACAATTGTCCTCTATCAACACTAACAGTCCTATTGTACACACCATTTCTATTTAACGTGATCCAAGTCCTGAATTCCAGTAATATTTGCATAAGAAGTCCCACTCAGCTCAGTGGAGTTATACATGTGCATGCATACATTGTCACATGTGCAAATACTTTTAAGAGTAAGGATGTACAATTGAAACCTTACCAAAAATTTATAAAAGGCACCTGCGCTGATCAGTATGGAAAATCCTTGCGGAACTTCACAGTGCTATAAGAAAATCTGATATCATCAGTCCTGTGGGAAAAAAAATATTTTAAGACTATTTTGGTAACTGGTATTCTGAGAATTTCTGGTAACTAACATGGCATAATGAAACAGGGATAACTGTCGAGTAAAGGACAGGAGATGGTTTAAAACTTCTACAGAAATGCTGAATTTTTTACAAAATTCTATCAGATTCAGGACTATGCTCTTACAGGAAGTCATCTTTATCCCAGCCCCTACCTCAAAAATAATAAAGGCCTCAAGTCATTGCTCAAGAGTCACAAACATAGGATTTAGAGGATACCATCACACTACCCTAGGTGACTGCACAAAGTATTAAAGCTATTTGCTTCAAGTGACAGCATTAGCCCAGTCAGACATTCTCCAGTATCTTGAATAAGATTTTGTAAAAACATACTTTTTCCATCTGATAAACAGCATGGTTCCACCAGGTGTCACCATAAAAATCTAAATGGCAAAAGAAAAACTGAACTATGGCTTTTTTAGTCTGGAAAAAGGAAAAACATCTGCTCCATTTTTGACCTTACTAGTTTGGGGCTTTTAATGTGCTAAGCTAGGCAATGCATAAAACCATTAATTTAAAGCACTGTTTAACATTACTCATATCTCTCAGCCACCAAAATTAAACACATACAAGACCATGATTAAATCAAAACACAACACCACTTCATGACATGGTTAAAAAGCCAGGCTGAAATGGGTCTTTTTCCCATTTGAAACTGAAGGCTGACTTTAGCAGCAAAACTCATTCAGGATCTCTTCAGGTCATGAACGTCTGTACCAAACTTACCCTAGTACAGCAGAGTACTTCACCATATTTCCTAGGCAAAGTAATATTATAAACAATAATACTATTAAGTGAGTAGAAGCTTGGAGTTTTGAAACACTTCTGTCATTAACACCCCCTACATAATTACAAGAGTCTTCCTGGAAAATAAAATAATATAAAAGATGCTAAATACCTATCAGGCAAATATGCCAACTCTCTGTCCGACATGCATACATGCAGCTCTAAGCACCTTTATGTTGACACATACAGCAGCTGATTTTGTATGCAAGTAGGTGCCTAAACCCTAGTAGAGAAGAACAAACAAATCCTGCTCAGCTTTCAATGGGGAACAAGACCCAGCCTGCTTCTCCAGCCCATCCCAAGCAAACCTAGCTCTCATCCTCCCTCCTGCTTCATGCTGATCAGTCCTGCAACAATCTCCACATGGAGTTACAATGAACTCGGACTCCCTGACAAAAATGAGACTGTTCTGACCGGTTTTCCATTTCATTCTTTCTACAAAATATATTTCTCTCCAAGACTAACCTGATGCCGAGTTCCCATGTTGCAGCCCCGTTCACAGAGGCCTTTACCCCCAACAAGATGAGGCACTCCACAATCTCTTCATCCCAAATCTTAGAAACTACCAACCAAAACTACAACAGGAACCACAGCAGAACCACCTGCTAGTTTTAGTACCAGAGCCTTACCGGAGCAGTAATTCTGGGCATACAGAAGGAAAAGTCACAGAATCACAGAATGTCAGGGATTGCAAGGACCTTGACAGATCATTTAGTCCAATCCCCCTCACAGAGGAGGAACACCTAGACCAGGTCACACAGTAAGGCATCCAGCAGGTTTAGAATGTCTCCAGAGAAGGAGACTCCACACCCTCTCTGTGCAGCCTGTTCTAGTGTTCTGTCACCGGTTCCCAGACTGCAGCAGGAGGACTGGTGGAGAAAAAGAACTCATGTTTCCTATTGGAGCTTTCCCCAGCTGGAGAGCACTGACACAGAGTGCAATTGCTAATAGCTGTCCCCTCCCTCAAACATCACTTCACTGAAAATAAATGCAGACTCCTAAAAACTGAGGCTGTGTGCATCAGATATTGTCTAAAGGAAGCACCCTAATTATGCCTATTTATGGATTTACATTTTAATTTTGGCTTTAGGACAGCTGGGCTGTTCTCAGGAGAAAGCCAAGAGCAGCCCAGTGAATCCTGCAGGCACAGCCCTGGTTTTCCTTCCCAGTTTCTGCTGTGGGGTCTCACTTTGGTTGAACAACAAAGGAATGTTGTAACTTCTTTGGTAAAGGCACTGTTAATGTAAGGGTGGCCTAACCTGGGACATGTTGCATCTTTCAAAAACTAAGATTTATTTTTCCTCTCCCCAGGGTAAAATAAGAAATACCATATAGCCTTTCAAATTCAGAGAGATTAGAAAATTTAAAGACTTAACTGAACAACTTGATCCACCCTTTCATGACAGAGTTGTTGCATATTCATGTGGCTGGCCCATATCAAGTGGTTGGGTGTCATTAGCTTGTCTTTAACAAAACACAAAACAAGTCAGCTCATTTTGAACAAAAATCTCACCTACAGAACCAACCATGCAAGCAGTACCCTTAAAACAACTTTTCTGAGGTGGATTCCTCAGAATTCACTGCATGAAATTCACACTAGGCTTTGGTATCGACACTAGCAAGTAATTAAATAGATATTTCAATGGTGTTTTCACATTGTGCTTATCAACATTTTAATATGGAAGTGATCAGAGGCTGCTCAAAGAATACACAGCATAAAAACCAGAGATTGTTTTTTATTGTTCCATCAATGCCATGAAAACAGAAGTAATAAATAACCTAAACAAGCTTCCTGTGGATATTCCAAAGCCTTTCTAAGGAAGGCAATAAGAATTTACACAAGCCCTGGACAAGTAAAGTTTCTTGTTTGCTTGTTATTGCCATCAAGCACTTAAAACCATTCCTGAACAGGGCAGTGAGCAGGTCAGCAGGGCAAGAGGGTTTGTGTGCTCTCTGTGCACCAAATCTCTCCTCCCAAATCTCTCCTTCCCTACTCAAAGTCTCAAAATGCCCTTGAAATTTAAAAAGCCCTTTCTGGAAAGCAGGCACACTTGAAGGAGAAATATAAAACATTGAATACAGATAAAACATTAGCGTAAGATAAATCATAGTGCAAACCATACAGCCCTAGCCTACTAATAATCTCAGCATCTCTCATATGCTGCACACATAAATATTCAAAGAAAAGCACACTGTGCCAGCTGCCATCAGGGAGCCAATAATAACTGAGAGCTCCAGCCCACCTGCCAGCTCCACAGGCTGCTTTGTTGGACACCCTTAGCAGTTGGACCCTAATGTTTCAGGTGGCTCCAGTTCAGCTTTCAGCTCAGCTCAGTTCTTTGTCCTCTAAAAACACATCTAATTACAGTGGGCTACAATTTTCTATTTCTTTGGGATCCCAAACTTCTAAATCTATTACCCAGAGACAGCCCTGGTAATCCTTAATGAAGGTAGGGATATGATATAGCCTGCAAGGGGCCATCTGTTTGCCAGGTGTTTCTGGCTTAGGTTTTTCTCACAACACACATCCCTCCCACCCTCAATTCCAAGGAAGGCAATTTCTACCTCGTGACAGTTCTTCATTAAGGGCAAAGGCTTTATGTCAAGCACTCAGCTGCAGCACAGCAGTGGTCAGTCTGCAGCAGAAAGCCTGGAGGGGCTGTATATTTCCAAACATATCTCTCTCACTACCACCAGAAGACTGCACCACATATATTTGTCTGTTAATAGGAAGTGAGCCAAGTGCAACATTTTGGCTGTAGCCCAGGGTCTTGTACCCTTCACTCACAATAAAAAAAAAAAAAAGTTAAGAGCCTGTTTTTTAGAACAGTTATATATAAAACAATTATATATAAAAAGCTGGTGATTCAAAAAGTATATTAGGCAAGATTTACACCAACAACATTTGTCTTTCAGGGAATAACACAATCTTAATTTCCACAATGGAGCAGTAACTTCATTAAAATTCCCATCTTTCAGACAAGTAAAGGCCTTCCAACTCTCATTCTCAACCCTCTGGAGTATTTTAAGAGACCCGGATTGGTAGAAAGTAAATAATTTTTGCACAGTAGTAGCATTTCCCTGGCTTAGCTTCCAGAGCCGGCTTCCCACGGGGTCAGGCAAGGACCAGGCACCGTGGGAGCAAAGAAGCCTGGGACCCCCATGGCACAGCAGAGAGAAGTCTCAGCTGCCAAGTGACAGCCCAGACTACCCAGAAGCCTTCTCCTGCTTCTCACCATCACACTAGGATTTAGCTTGCATAAAGCAACAGGCATTTCAGGCTAAATCCAGCCAATGTGTACTTGGACACTTGAAAGAACAGCTCCTCCAGTTCTACTGTGGACCAGCACATCAGCAAACAGGACAAGCTACAACCAAAACCTTCAGTGGACACACACCAGGCTGGCCCAGAGCCCACCAGCTACCAAGCACTGTCTACCACACACTATCTTGCCTGTGATTCAGACTCTCATCAAGCCCATTCTGAAACATGACCCAGCAGGAGAATATCACAGATTCTTTTTGCATGGTTTTATCTATAAAGTGAATTTCTTACTTATGTGGAGCCCTGCTTAAAGTTTCAATGCACAATAAGTAATGAAACTAGAAAGCAACAAATGGAAAAAAAACACACACTTAAACGCATACAAAGCGACAGAAGAGGGAAATTGCCCACTGCCAGTTTTGAAGGATTTTCAAGTTCAGCTGCAAAACCCAGCATCATGAAAACAGATATGTTAACAAGTAACCAGAGTCACAGTACCTTTGTTCCCGAGGCACGTTTGCTCATTTGGTTGTTTGCATATTTTAATAGCTTTTAAAAGGAAAGTTTCTGCTAGAAATTATTTTCGCAAACCTCGAAACATTTTTCAAAGAGACAGTGATTTGCTTAGTGACACAGGCATGGGGCAGGCTTGTCTGCTAATCTGGAAGGATTATACAGAAACCTAGATCATCCCTGCCTGCAGGTAAGGGCAGTAGAGCAAACATAAACACAGACTTCCCAACTGCAAAGGCATCCAAAAGAAAGTTATGTTTGGAGAAAGAGGTGAACACAGGGAGGCTTCTTTAGATCTTTTGCAAGACTTGTAGACACTGTTGAACAAAGACAAATTCTATTCCACTATTGTGTCTGCTCTGCGATCTACAAGTCTCCACAGACAGTTTTTCAAATAAAAACATAACATGTGCCTGCAACCTTTTTTTAGTTTTTTTAACATATGAAGAGATCACTCCCCCACTGGAAGAAAACTCCTTTTTCATTTACCTTCACTCTCCTTTAGGCAAGAGATAGAAAGACACCAAAACATTGCCAGAAAAAACCACACTCCATCTAAAATACTCACTAAAATACTAAATGTCTCTTGCTCATCTCAGGCAGGACAGGACATAATTCTACTGCATACTGAAACAAGAAATGTCACTGCAGCTTATCTTGCAATAATTTGAAGTGAAAAAAAATATTTTCATCCATTTCAGAAAAAAATTACTACTTCTATCAGTATATAAAACTAATTAGAAACAAAAATAACTTGGATCCTTCAAGTGATGGAAACCTCAGATCTGAAATTCACCTGAGAATGGTAGGGCAGTGAGGACAAAACAGAACGCCTGGTACTGACCACAGTCAGAGGTATTTCAGAGGAGGGATCCACAGTACAAATACTGCAATACCACATCTTCAAGGAAACAGTTCTTTTTGATCCTAGTAGTAAATAGAGCTTCATGTCCCAAAGTATGAGAAACAGAGCCTGCCAAATATTTTCTTCCAAGTAATCTCTCCTCCTGATCATAATAGGCTATAAATAATTCAGTCCTAAAACACTTAATTGAAAGTGTAAACAAGTTAGTTACTCTAAGTACAGCCTTCACCATCACTGGAAGAAAACTGAAAATTCATGTCTCCACCCAAAAAGGAACATCTACCTTAAACCAACACGTAGCATTTTTATCTGCTGGCTCAGGAAGGTGCACATCTTCCACTCACTAAACTCTGCCTCTATCAGCATCTCAGAAACACAGTTACAAATAAGAGCTCCAGTCTCTTGACAGCAGTGCAGTTAGTTGTGCTGCAGGAAAAGCAGATGAATGGAGCTCATAGAGAGACTGCAAATCACAGCATAAGGCATTGTTTCAGCTGATACTACTTGACAGCGTAACAGTGTCTGAAAGCCCAAGCTGCAGTAAGGGCCTCAAAGACAACTTAGTCCAGATGAACCAAAGAAGATATGTGAGGGGCTTGCTGCACACCAAAGTCAGCCTCTGAACTGACTGAGGGCTGCAGGGCTGATCAACTGCCTGCCTGTGGGCACTACAAGACATCAACTTCACCTGTGAACAAGCACACCACCATCCAAGAGTCTGAAAAATCGGAGTCATGGCAGAAAAAAAATGCATCCACATGCCTGTAATTATCAGTTAAAACTCTGCAACACGTTATTAATTTCACTTGTCACTCACAGTGCACCAGAACAACTGAAGGCAAACAAAAGTCTAACTGAATTCAGGGGGTTTTGTCTGTAGAAGTAGCTCTGTACTAGAGGTCACACTACATGAAAGCAATTTTACTACTTTTTTTTTCCAAAATGTACTTCACAAAAACTTCTCAACTATTCATATTGAAAGGCACATTGAAGACTGTTTTTAATCTTGCATTCAAAATAGTGACAGTGTTTGAAGTAACATTAGTAGCATGCCATTTCAAACATTTTAACCTACAGGACTGTAAGTATTACCTATAAATTACTGCTGTTAGTTCTGTCAAACTATATGGGATATAAAATTATAAATATTAATTTGTCATATTACAAAATGCCTTTTATTCAAAGTCTTAGACATAAATTTATTATATACTGTAACAGATGGCACTGGGTGCTATGAAATGCTACCATTAGGTAGTTTGCTAAGTCTCACTCCAAAGCACAACCAACCAGCTCTCTGTACCCCAAAAAGCTTGACTTTGCAGAAAACAACATGGGATGAAAGCTCTTATTTACCACACACTATCCCTTGCTCTTTGGAATGAATAAAGTTATTAACTGTTCCTCCCTTCCTCTCCCCCAAAGAAGTTTGTTTGCATTGTTTTTTTTAATTACTCTCTCACATATGTTTGGCAACTTTCCCTTTACCTCTCCAGGAAATAGACTTATTTTTTCTTCCTGGACAAAAAGAAATACACAACTTGCTTTCTCCTGATACACAGGTTTCTTCATAATTTTCGTGGGAAAAATTTTCATTATGGGACATCAATCAATCAGGAAAGACAGGGATGGGGACAAAAAAATTCCTGGCCACTTTCCTTCCAGACACACTCAGCACTGACCCTAAAGGCCAGGTTGGCTCTGGAGCCCTGGCAGCCAGACTCGACCTCCCAGGTTATTCTGAGCATGCAACAGCCCATGAAGAGCTTCCTTGGGGCCAAATTCTGCCTGACTGAATGGGTACAAAACCCCAACAACTCTGACACAAATCTGAAGGACCTGACTGTAATTCAGAGATCTCCCTCCTATTTGTGTGAAAATAAATACTAGTATTGATTTCACTACTAGTAGAAGAATGCTAGGGAAACAAGCAAACGCCTAATGGCACGATGTAGGTGCTGCTGCCACCACACCCTGTGACACAGCCACCAACAACAGCTGAGACACCATCAGACAGGGTGTGGCAGCAAGAGGCTGCACCTGAAATTAGAGCTGCTGCTCACAGCCACAGCAGCTCCAACCAGGCACCAGCCTTGTCTGTTGAATGAGACGTCATTCCCATACGAGTAGAATAGGAATGGGTGCCCAAACTGACCCAGCCCTGTCAGGAAAAGTCAGCTCCAATTACACGACACACGACAGGGGTTTAAAAGGCTGTGGGTGTCTTTGTCCCACAGTGGGCCAGAGGACAGTGAAATCATATTAACATTATCAAGTGGTGGATGTCAGTAGTCATTGCCTCGGGTCCAGAGTCCAGATGCATTCCCTGTGAGGAGCTCAGAGCTCTCTGCTCAGACCCAGTGGTCACAGAAGGGCAGCTGGGAGGAAAAAGAGTTAGTTGGCACAAAAAAAGCCTGCCTATCTAGAATGAACTAACCAGCTTTCCAGCTAACCATAATTCAGATCCAGACCTTCCTAATGTGAAAGGTCTGTGGACATACACCTTCAGCCCACTTGACAGCAGACACAGCTCAGCTCTGAAGCATCCAGTTCACTTCTGAAGGTCCACAGCACTTTGTACTGAGTCATCTCTGGATCAAATTTGGACCAGGGTTGGAGTTTTCAAAAGTGTAATCTTCTGTGTTCTCATGTTGAGATATTTTCTAACTTAGTTCAGACAAGATCTGAACCTAGGGAAAAGTGGCAAGTTTTGCATGACAAAGCAGCTTTTCTAACAGATAATGTATGTTCCTCTAAATGGAACTGACCACTCCTAGTTCCAAACTAGAAATCAGGCCCTGCCATTTTCTCCAGAAAATAAATTGAATACATAGGGTTAATTGAATCAATAGGTCTTATAACTAAATGCTGTCAAGTTAGCTGACATGATTGGACAGCTGGTTTTGTTCTGGGTTGTTTCTTTTAATTTTTTTAGTCCAGAGGTTGAATAAATGTAGCTAATTCTGCAAACAGCTATTGAAACTTAATTTAAATCTCTCCCAAGGGACCAAGTGACAAGTTCTGAAAACAAAAAAGTTTTCATAGACTTAATGCACTGGAAACTACTGCAATTTAATGACATTACAGCTAACAGAAGTACCAAACGAAAACTTTTCTTACTTCTTGCCATCGTCTTGACTAACACAAGACCATAAATATTCCTCAGATCCCCACACCCTTGAGTGCCATCTCAAGGAGCAGAATTCGCCAGAGGGGCCGAATTCTACCTATAAACACGTAACTTAAGAATTGACAGGTATAAACTGATTATTTCCCTGATGGGGAAAAGCCCTTCATATTTTCAGTAATGAGAAAACAAAGCTGAAAGGGGCAATGCCTTTTTCCAGACACACCAAGTCAATGAACTCAACACCATTATATTAATTTTTTTTTGCACTTAATGCTCTTGCTTATAATAGGGCTGTTTTTTTCCTGGTACTGTATGAACACAGAAATACAATTATATTTGAAAGATGGACAACATGCACTAAAATAAACAAATACTTATTAAACTTCTTAGACAGTTAGAAAAACAACTGCTTTAAAAAATGCTGAAAGAGAAACAGTATATTGTAAGATTGCTCAAGACTACAGAGCAGCACTAAGTGGCAGATAACATAAACCAGAGATTTGATAAATCTTTATATTGCCCAAGCCTCACCTTTTCACCAGGATTTCCCTTCAGACTGGCACCCTAACAAAGACACAGGATGCCAAGTGCAAACACCAACACTCTGAAACTCCTACCCTATTATCATTCTGAATGATTGTGACGTGCTGCCCCTCACCTCCAATAAAAGAGATCAGATTCACCTGTGAGATTGCTGTAGGGAAAAACAGCTGAGTATAAAACCATACGGAGCAACAGCATCTTTTCTCCTTAATACGGCAGCAAACAATTACTGTTAAAGTAAAATGGGTCAATTAAGTCCTCAAATCTTCTTAACAGCTAGCACAGTCAACTCACGTGGCCACAGCAATCCAAATTAACCCCAAGGATACACTGGTCCTTTTCCTCCAATACCTGGAAAGCAAATATAAACATTGCATTGAATCTCCTTCTAAAACACACTCTCACAGTTTAGTAGCTTAACCTGGTATTAAACCTACCCATGAAATGCAGGCTTTTTTGTCTACTGAGGCAGACAGCTTAGAAACCACCCTTGTTTCTTTCCAGCACCCATCCACTAAGTCACCCCAACAGAAATCAGTCTCGTACTGTTTTTTCCAATTAGCTGAGACACACTGATCAGTGCACCTGTACATGCAGCACGAGAACAAAGGACACCAGCCCCAAACCCACCCATATCTCCCTTCCTGTGTGCAGATGTGTTTGGAGAGGGATAAGTAATGCAGTAATTCCACAGAGCATTCACTGTTCATCTCTATGCTGGCACTGGAGGCACTTGGCATCATCAGATACCACCACTGAATTTACACACTTTCCCTTTTTGAGTTAAAAACATGTTTAACTTCTAAGCATGCTGAAGGCTTACTTTCAAGGGCAATTAAGCATGTGTTTAAATAACTGAATAAATCCAGATGGAACAAAACAAGCATCTTTGAGACTTAGGAAGAATTCTACATACCAACACATGCTTACTTTTATTCCTTCTTCCAGCACACACACGAACTTAAAGGTAGCACACAAAGAGAAAAGGCAGATTGCCAGATAAATCACTTCAGAAGAGACCATTAGAAGTCACACAGCCCCAGGAGCCGAGGATATCACAACTTACAAATAATCTGGTTGTTACTCATTCACATGCTGCACATTAACTCCCTGATGCCTTTCTAGGTGAGGCTGCAATTCATTGAAAAATGTCCAGGAGGCTTTTCCTCACGCTGCGAGTTAGAGCTGAAACCAGAGCAGTTTTCAGCACAGCCACTGACCCACTGATAGGGAAGCACTACCACCAGAGATCCCCTTGGCCCTTACTGAAACTGTCATTTGTCCCATCATGGCAGACCAGATGTCACAGATGCTGCAGCTGCATGACAGATCCTGTCAGAACCTTGTGACTATAGAGAGCTTGTAGGAACAGAGAGGTAACTTTCTGAAAGCCATCATCATGCAGTCCTTACAACCTAATTTCTTTATGAGTTCTCCTTTTTCTCACCCCATTAATAAAACACGCCACATTTGGGGGTGATAGCTGAAATAGTCCAGCAGAGCCTGCAATGGGCTCTACACACTCCCCTTTCCATGTTTAGCCATTCCTAGCAATTTCTGTCTCAGACAACAAATAACTGAGCACAGGACCAGAGCTAGAGGGGCCACAGCCTGCCCCAGTATCAACACACAAAATAAACACTTCCTCACTGGAATCCAGGTATATCTTTCAGCAAACAGTAACTCAAAAGGAAAGCAATACAGCATGGCCTGAAAGGATGATTCTGTAAAAACATCTAGCAACAAGGGAACCCTTAACCCAGACTGCAGCAATTCCTTCAGGAACTACAGTGCTCTGGTCATTCACATCCAGGCACAGCACCTCAGGGGTCATTAAATGACAGCTGCTTCTTTATTGTCAAAACTTATTTAAAGACCATAGCTAAGTGAGGACTGGCATAACATACTTTAAGAATTATATGAGATCTCTAAATCAAGGGTGTGAATGCTGCTTTATGTAACAAACTGCACTATAAGTACAACGATCTGCTCTCTGTGCTCCAAGAATGCTAACATTCTCCACAGAAGAACAGCAACTTTTCATTCTCAGGATGACAGCTCTTTGGCTTCTCTCAAACACCCACAGGCAACACGCAATATGGGTGCAACAAATACTGACATTCCATTAACCAAATCCTGCCCCTTGGGTAAAAGAGGAGAAGAGATGGAATCTACTCCACTGTGTATCACTGATAAAATCACCCCTCCTCCTGGAACCTGGCTGTATTGGGGCTCACTGCCTGTTCCACTGCTACACCAGCAGTCCCACTGAGCCCCAGGGTTATTTTCAGTATGTTAGTTAAGCTTGCCTGCAAATGCCCGAGTTCTAGGAGAGTGGTACCACACTAAGATTGGAGTGCTGCCCACTACTGAGTGCATCACAAGTGTTTTTCAACTAGGTGAAATGAAATACGCAGCAAGAAATCCAACCGCTCCTAGAGCAAGGTGCAAAAAGGGTGAGTTTGGGCTCAATATCTCATATCACACCCCAAGAACAACAGCAGGGAAACATTACAATGGTTGTGTAACTGACAAGAGATTTTCGTATGTGCAGGGCAGGTGCCCATTCTCCCACTGCTGGTGAATCACTCCTGAGTGATCTGTGAAGTAATGGCAGGAGGAACTTGACCATGTACTGCTCTATCAACGTGTCATCTCTCCCAGCAACGGTGGGAATGCTGTGATCATGTCATTCAGCCGGGAAGGGAGACAAAGCCATAGAAGATAAATACAATGGGCAGCTGAGCCTTCTCTCAGGTGCACTGGGCATGAACTACTATGTAGTACAGGTATCCCAGCAAGTTTAAACCAGCACAGGTTCTTTCACTGACAGAAGACAAAGGTTTGGGAAGGAAATGGGAAGAAACAGAACAGAAAGCATACATGCTTCCATCTTGCAAGGAAGAACCCTTCCGAAAACAAAAGGAACTGGTTTTCTGAACTGTGAGCAGTGCAAAACCTGGACAGCATATGATTTTATGAGAAAGGATGGAGAAGACTTATTCATACAACCACAAAGACATGACAAATTATGGAAAGGAATGCTGGAGACCCAGAATAAATAAAACTTAGAAAATACATACATATACACCGCATTATACTGCATGACTTTGCATTAGTGACCACTTATATATGAAAGCTATGCTGTATCAGGAAAAAGCCTCCACAGATGTCCACCAACGCAACCGAGAGTATCATTATTCAGAGGAAAAATTCAAGCTTAGCATACAGAAATAAATGGTGCTAGAATCTTACATACAGAACATAACGCTTTGGGCTTGGGGAACAATCCTTTTTTCCCCCAAAGGTTTCTATAAAGCACATCTTATTCAAGTGTGGGGTCGCAATCAGAGTCTCAAGCCTGCACACAACAAACTCAGGCGAGGAGCTTCCCCGGGCAGGTCCATTGGGTAGCCCCCCACAGACCGCTCACGGCTCCCACCTGCAGCGGCTCCACCGGGGCACGTTTTGCATAATTTCCTCTTATATAAAAAGCCTTTGTTCTCTCCGCCGCCCGCTGCAGGTCCAGCCTCCCCGCGCACGCCCCTCTCCTTTCCCTGCCTGATTCATTTAATACAGGAATGATATTTTCCCACCCCAACCCCCTCCCCGAGGCAAACGAAAAGCGCTTACAGCCATCGCGCCCCCCGGCCCGACACAAGGCTCTTTGTTCGGCCCTACAGATCCCTTCAGAGGAGCTTAGGGCGGGGGCAGGAGAGGACAGCGCGCCACATCCCGCGCAGGGCTTTACCGCACGGAGACACTCGACGCCCGGCAGGCAGCCGGTGGAGCTCGGGGGCGTCCGGCGGGGCCGCGGGCCGGGGCCGCCTGTCGGAGGCTGAGCAAGCCGGGGCAGCCTCGCGCCACAACGGCCCAACGGCCGGCGTGCGGACACCGCTCTGAGGAGCTCTGAGAGTCCCCCACCCCTCCTCCCCCCGCAGCGGTTCCGCCCTCCCTGCCCGCTCTCTTCCTTCTGCCGACAGTACCTCCCACCCCGGGATGCGAAGCCCCCGGGTCCTCGCCCGCCCGCAACAGGAGACCTTACCTGAGCGCCGCGGCGGCTGCCGGCAGCGGGA
>VZTY01023413.1:0-14596 GCA_013400935.1 Turnix velox | reverse complement strand
AAGGAGCCGCTCAAATCTCCCCAGCAAAAAGCTGCAAAGAGCAGGGGGAGAGCAGCCGCCAGCTCCTCCTGTTTCCCCAAATTTCCCCCAAAAGCCTTGATTTTTCTGTCCTTTTCTGCCGCCAGCTCCTTCTGTCTCCCCACTCCCCAAATTTTTTCCCCAAAAACCCTCTGCTTTTGGGTCCTTTTCTGCGACTGAAAACGAGCAGGAGCCAGAACTCGGAGAGGGGGAGGGTGCTGAGGGCTGGGACCCTGCGGGAACACAAGGACAGACCCTTCATTTCTCC
Source organism: Turnix velox (assembly GCA_013400935.1). Lineage (NCBI taxonomy): Eukaryota > Metazoa > Chordata > Aves > Charadriiformes > Turnicidae > Turnix > Turnix velox. Next base: position 14,310 of record VZTY01023413.1, on the reverse strand, counting down.
TTTCCCTTCCTTTTCCCCAGCAAAACCCCACCGAAGGTGACAGCCCAGTGGCACGAACCGGACCCCCCCTTATGAGGGACCCTCTCGTCCCCGACGCCAGCATCGCACCGCCCTGAGAGGTGGGGGTGAACGACACACACACTCTCCCGTCCCCCCACCCACCATCTTATCCCGATGGTTCCAGGACCCCATCACCCCCGGTACCTCCTCAGGGGGGCCGATAATCCCTTCCCGACCGATTAACTGGGCTCCCGGTGCCGCTCCGCTGGGCTCTGCCCGCCCGCTGCCCGGCGCCGCCGCTTTATGGCCGGGAGGGAGACGAGAACCCGCCCCGGATCCGCCTCCCGGGAGGGGGCAGGGAGGGTCCTTCAGCATCCCCGGTCACAACCGTATTTGGCCCCAGTAACAGACTGGTTTGGGTTGAATGAAACCACGAAGCCCACCCAGTTCTCCCCATCCCACCAACTCACCAGCCCAGGTCGCTTCAAACCCTCTCCAACCTTGAGCTCCTCCAGGGTTGGGGCAGCCTGGGGCTCCCCACTCTCAAAATGCTAAATTTCTTCCTTAAATTTGAGCTAAATCTCCCCCTTTTCGGTGTCAAATGCCTTCCCCTTGTCCTACAGCTCCCCTCCCTGCTCCACAGTCCCTACCCAGCTTTCCTGGAGCTCCTTTAGGGATGAGAAGGGGCTTTAAGATCTTCTCCTTGCAGGATGAACCTCCCCAAATCTCAGCCACACCTCCCAGCCCTGCCAACATCTCCTCTGGTCCCACTCTGAGTCCCTCTGATGTCCCCAGAGCTGGGGATAGATCTTGGGGTTACCTCAGTGCCATTGCCCAGAAGGGCAAAAGCATTCCAGCCCCACTCCCTACCCCTCCAGGGAATTAGGGACAGAAATAAGGTCACTTTTTGTCCCCCCCGAATTTGTTCAGGTGCCTAGAATTTGGCAGTGTCCCCCCCAGTTCAGGGTTTGGGATTTCCAGCCCTGTGGGCTGGGCTGACTTCTCACACATTAAAGCAGGAGCTTTCCCATGCCTGTATTTTGTGTGTTTTATTTATAAACAGGGGAATGTTAAAAGTATTTTTGCAGTTATAGGAAGGAGAAATGAAAAATTTCCCCAAGCTAAAAAATGATAAAAAAAGGATAAATAGGGGGGTTTTTTCCACATTGTGACTCCATTTTTTTTTTACCTCAAAATTCAGTTTCACCTGCAAATGCTGTAACCTAAAAGACATTGAATAATCTGAATTTGGTGGTGTATTTGGGAGGCTGCCAGTGCTCTGAGGGGAGGAGATGGAGGGTCCTCATCAAAAATGCTTTTCCCATGTCCATGGAGAGGTGGTGTCCCTGGCACCAGGGCTTCCAGCTCTGCCTCATTCCTCCCTTCCTCCTTCCTCCTTCCATTTCTCCTCTCCTCTTCCTACCTATGGCATTTCTTCTCCCTCTCCTACTCTATGTCCTGATGAAAATCCCACCATGGGGTTCCTGGGGGTGAGTAAGAATAGTGGGGAGGGTTCAAAGGGGCTCACCCACCCCATGGAGGCTCCCAGATGCTCACAAAGCATCAGCAAACCCTCCCTCCCAGCATCACTGAGATGTATCTCCAGCTCTTCTCCTTCACCTCCCTTCTCCCCTCAGGTCTGCCCATCCTCAAGCACACGTGAAGTTAAATGGAAGTGACGACCCTTCCGTGGCTCCTCTCCCCCCTCTGAGGACTTGCTGGAGGAAATTTCAGCCCCTCCCCATCTCCTATAAAAAGTGGTTCTGCTCAGTGAGGATCTCAGGTGGCTTTGGGATGCTGGGAATGGAAAGGGTCAATGGGCTCTTCTGTCCCACCCCATCTGCCATGGTCCCGTGTGAGATCTGGGTCTGGCATTTCAATAATTCACTTCTGCATCTTGTCTTCTCAATTTTTAGCAGCCAACTGGTGCTACAGTTGTCCTGTCCTTCCCATGACAGATCGCTTTGGACATGGGAGGAAAAAGGCTAGGCTTAATGGTGCACCTTAATTGGCTTTTCATTATGAAAGCTTAGATGTCTCTGCAGCAAAGCAGGGTTAGGAATGGGCTGCAGGACCAGGGGTGGGCTGCCAGCACCTCCCAAAACTTGGGGTTTGCGGAGGGTGAGGGGAATTTCCATTCCAAATTCCCTCCTAAGGGAACTTGGTTGGGTGTCATCACCACAGGAGGATTCTCTAGGATCCTCTCTGGCAGTGATGAGACTGGTGTCTCCAGCGTGGGTGATGGAAATACTCTATGGGAGACAAGTTTCCACTTCATGTAGCATTTGCTAACAGCAATGAGAACATATGTATCCACTGACCTCATTTCACCATCTGGAGTGGGGAACTGGTGGCTACTTTGAAACTCCTCATCCCTAAATGTCTCACGCAGCCTTTTCTTCATGATCTCTTCTTTCAAGCTGGTGGATTAAAATCACAACATGAGACAGGCAACACAAGCCTCAGCAGAGGGGAAGGATGCTGGAGCAGGTTTGGAGATGTCACTATGCCTGTAGTTCTCAGAGTGAAGCAGGGCTGGGACCAGCCTGGCCATTCCAGAAGCATCTTCTGGAAGGCAGCAGAGCACCTCTCAGCAGGTGGGACTTCAGAACACCAACCATTCCTGATGTTTCTCTGCCTTGTACTCACTGGGATGACACCAGAAGGTCTTTCCACCTCTGAGGGAATTCTCCAGACCCTCAGTGCCAGCTGCTGACCCACCTGAAGAAACCACCTTGGCCTTGGTCTTATCACAATGTCTTCCTCCCATGGGTACCTGGCTGCTCTCTGTGAGAGCAAACATCCCTCCTCCTGTGTTTCTAGGATGTGGATCATTCATCTGGAAACAAGCCTGGCTGTAAAACTCAGAGTACACATCTATTTTCATGCCCAGAGGATGTATTTAGGTGCTCCCAGGTCAGACCCAAGCTGGCATCATACAACAGAGAGACATGTTGTGAAGAGGAGGACCTGGAGTTTGAGGGGCTGCAAGAGAAACCTGTCCCAGGCTGCTCACAGACAGTCTGTTCCTTGGTTTCTGCCAAGGTGGTGGCCTGGGGTGAGGATACCATCTGGCTTCCATGGAGTTCCCAGGCTGAGGAGCCACTTCAGAGCTGTTTTTATGAGTGGATTTTACTGGAACTGAAGAAACAAAACAAAACAAAAAAAACCCCTTTCAGTGAAAACAAGAAAGCATTTTGTTCCCTGACATCTCCCCACTCCTTGACATTGTGTTTCCATAGAGAGCTTGGTGACAGCAATAGTCCTGTCACCTCTGAGCTGGTGACTCAGGCTCTGCCCTCGTGTGACCTGTTTGAAAATCTCAGCCCTGATGTGTCTTTAGCTCAAATTGTTGCCAGAAAGGGCGCCATGGCAGAGCAATCTGCTACCAGTCCTGAGGGAGTTTATAATTTTCCATCCTAAAAATCTGCCAAAGCTTTTCCCAGATACAGGTCAGTGACTTTTTGCCCTGGAAAACTAGAAAGTGGGGTCAACCTCTGCAGGACAAGCAACTTCAGGGAGGTCCCCCAAGCAAGACTCAGTCTTTCCACTGTCAGGGAGAACTCCCAGCTGCCTCAGAAAATGGCCCGGGGCCATCACCTGAGCTGGAGGAGTCTCTTCATCCTTTACCCTTCATTACCTCTTCCCCCATAAAGCTCATCCCATGCTGTCTATAAAAGCTTGGCATCACATCCCACCCATGGCAGTGCCCCTGGCAGCAGTGAGGATCTTAAAAGCAAGGTGAGAGGGGTCATCCTGATGCAGGGTGACCTGCTTTGGTGTCCTCTGGCATCCCAAGTGACAGCAAACGGGGAGCTGGCTGCTCTCAGAGCTTAACACCAGCTTAATGAGCAGAAGAAAAAATCTGAGGATGAGGTGCTGAATATTTCATGCAAATGGGAAGGGATGAAACTCCTTTTCCCATTAAGCAGGAGATGTTCTCGGGAGTGATGGCTGGGGGGTTTGCAGAGACATTACATGTAGATTCATAGAATGGTTTGGGTTGGAAGGGACCTTAAAGATCACCTAGTTCCAATCTGTGCTCTTCTCTGGGAAGAAGGGAAAAAGCCACATCTGAAATGGGATGTGGAGGAGGGCAACCTCCATTCCCTGTTAGGACTCACTGGGTTGTTCTCGAGGGAAAAAAGGGAAAGACAAGATCAAGTGGGTCCATAAACTGCAGACAGGCTTCTTTCTCCTGCTGGGGGTGACAGGGCACAGAAGGGATACAGCTGGAGATACATCAGGGGGAAAGGGAAGACAGCGAGGGCTTGCAGGGAACTAAGGCACCAAGAGTTAACTGGGAAATCTGGAGGTCCAGGAGCAGGCAGAGGTTGGTGGTTTCCAGCAGGGACAGGCAGCACCCTCTAGTGGGGTCTCCTCTGTGGCCGGTTCTCTGCAAGCATCTTGCTCTCTGCAACACACTTGCTGGGGGAGGATGGGGATGTGCAGCCCTTTCTCCCACTGGGGACTCGAGGAAAAGGGTAGATTTAGGCTGGAGAGAAGGAAGAAGTTCTTTGCTGTGAGGGTGGTGAGACACTGGAAGAGGCTGCCCAGAGAAGTTGTGGATGCCCCCTCAACCCCTGGAGGTGTTTAAGGGCAGCCTGGATGAGGCTTTGAGCAACCTGGTGTGGTGGGAGGAGTCTCTGCCCATGGCAGTGGGGTTGGAACTGGATAATCTTGAAGGTCTCTGCCAATCCAAACCATTCGAGGATTCTATGAAACCTTCTATTAGCCTCCCAGGGGCTACAAGATGGAGGAAGAGTCTAGGATGAAGTCTGTAGTCACAGGATGAAGGGCAATGGTTTGAAACTAGAGCAGGGAAGGTTAGATGAGACATGAGGAAGAAGTTCTTGCCAATGAAGGTGAGGAAACACTGGAAGAGGTTGCCCAGAGAGGTTGTGGATGCCCCCTCAATCCCTGGAGGTGTTTAAGGCCAGGCTGGATGAGGCATTGAGCAACCTGGTCTTGTGGGAGGTGTCCCTGCCCATGGCAGGAGGGTTGGAACTAGATGATCTTGAAGGTCCCTTCCAACCCAAACCCTTCTATGATTCTATTCTATGATTCAAACCCAGCTGTGAATGGAGAGGGATGAGAGAAGGAATCAAGCTCACGGTTGATGTAGTGCCAGCCCAGAGCCTGGATTTATCTCCGTGCTGATGAAAGCAAACAGAGAGGAAAGACAAAGAGCCACCTGGGTTTACTGGGGAGACTGGGAGGGACTCAGCAGAGCGAGAGAGATTCTTCATAAAAAATGAAAGAAGAGCAGGGGAGTGGAAAGAGCAGGGAGGAAGGAGCTGGATGAGTTATCTGGGGCATGTAAGAAAGCCACCAGCCCAGCAAAGATGTGAGAGGAGAGCAGGGGAGGTGAAACCAGTGGGGGGGAAACCAAGGCACGATGATTTATTAATCAAACTCTTTCACGTTTCAATAATGTCTCCTCGCTGAGATGATGGGGGGTGGCTCTGGGGAGACCTTAGAGTCCCTTCCAACCCATCAAGATGCTCTGGGAGGTTTCTGGAGCAGGGAGGGGAGCCCTGGGATGCGGGTAAAGGGTTTGTAAACTGGAAGGGGGAGATTTAGATGAGAGATTGTTAAGAAATCCTTCACTGTCAAGATGGTGAGACCCTGGTGGGGGTTGTTTGGGTTGTTTGACCCTCTTCAGTGAAGCAGAGAGGAAGAGGAGGGTGGTTTCACCTCATTTTGCTTGGAATCAATCCCCTGTCTACCCCCAGCAACTTCATCTGCTCTGGCAGCACCTGAGCTCTGCAGCCCTTGCTCTGGGGCTTTCCTGCCCCAATCTCGAGCTGATGACTTCTCTCAGGTCCTTCAGGCTTCCTGTTTTGCTCTGCAAGCTTTCATTTTACCAGCAAACCCTTTCATCTCCTTAGAGCTTCTTGCAACTGAGATCTTCCTGGTGATCCTCAGCAGGACGTGGTTGGTAAAGTCTTTGAAAGCTCCTTCTTCTTCCCAAAGCTCCTTCCTCTTCCCAAGGCTCCTTCCTCTCCATCTGGGTGGGCAACGGGCACCTTGGTGACAGCTTCAGGAAGGTTTTATTGTGATGTTTGAATCTTACAGGCTGTCTCAAGAAAATGGAGGAGGTTTCAGGCAGCTTTTGGGTTACACTGATGGAAAACGTTGTGCTTTCTGCAGTAATTTATCAGGGAGAGTTCTGCTGCTTCAACTTTCAATCTTTCACCTGTAGCCTTTACTCAAGTGCTGCTATAAATTAATTAATGAGTTTGAAAGCCATGGGTTTGAAGCTAGAAGGTACAAAAGGTTGTGGCTGTGGTCTTCCATCCTGGGGGAAGGCCAGCAGAGGAACCCCAAAACCCAACAGGGGTGGGAAAACCAACACAGGGAACGCATTCAAAGAGGTGCTGTGGTGACAGAAACCTTTTAGCAGTAATTTTTTTCTTATTTTTTGGTGCTTTTTGGCCACAGCCATGGTGGGAAAAGCTTAAATAACTGTGGATGTGATTTCAAGCTGAGCTGAAAGACCCATCACCACAGAGAGGGAGCTGCTGGGGATGTCATTTGTTTCAGCTCATTTCAGAGCAAGCAGCCAATTCCAGCAGCACTTAGTTTCTCTTAGAAAAACACTCAAAGTGTGATTTCTAAACATTATTATTTTCTTATGGTCTGTATTTTGATTTATCCCTTCCTCCTGAATGAAATATTTGTATGAAATATAATGTTTTGGATGTATCCACCTTGCTGTTTCCTCACCACCTTGGCCAAAGGCTGTAACAACCACTGGTGGTTTCTGAGTGTCCATATGTGACACTGAGTGGGACATGAACTGCCACCTCCTCCCTCCCTGAGGGTGCTCTGAGAGGCTCTCAGGTCTCTCCACAGCCTTTCTCTTCTCCAGACTGAACCCCCACAACTCTCTCAGTCCCTCTTCACAGCTTCCAGCATCTCATGATCCATGTCCATCCTCTCTCCAGCCTGTGTTCCCCCTGTGGTGACCACACAAGACAAACACCATCCTGGTTGGGTACCACCATGGCTTCTCTTTGGATTTCACTGGAGAAAGATGTGTTCAACCCACAGAAGAAGAAGCTGCTGGAAACCATTCATGTCTGGAAGGCAGGGAAGAAGAAGAAGATGTCCATTCTCTGTGCTGTGGGTAAGACAGGTTGAGTTGCAAACCTGGGGAGATTTCTCCTAGCTCTGGTCAGAGTGTGGTCTCTGCTGGCTCTTTTCCTGCTTTGGGAGAAGAAGTACAATCACAAGCTGCCCAGGGCAGGTGTTGAGGCACCATCCTTGGAGATATTTAAGAGCTGGGCAGACACAGAGCTCAGGAGGCATGATTTAGGGATGGTAACATCTCTCCATACACATAGAGCCTGTGTCCATCAGCCCCTGACCACTCACACTGAGGTGTTTTGTGTTGGGATAAAAATAATACTGTGGGGTTTTTGTTATTTTTTTGTTGTTCTCTTTCCCCTCCTTGTCTTCATCTTCAGTGGACACCTTCAGGCCAATGCAGCCCTTCCTGGTGAAGGTGAAGGTAGAACGAGGAGGGCAGTACAAGGTGGCCTGCAGGTGGCCTTTGGTGGAGCTGAAGCTGGTGGATGGCAAGAGTCTCCATCAGGTAGGATTGATTTTCCTTCTGTGGTGAAGGGTAGAACTGATCATGGGGGTGAGAAGTGGATCTGTATCTAGAGGGCCACAGGACCCATGAGGGGATGTGAGCCCTCTGGAGCTCAGCCCTATGTTGAGATGGTGGGAAGAGCAGTGTGTGTGTGTGTGATTGTTAATATAGGGCTCAACCAGCCTGAATGATGGTCATTTTGAGGAAACAACCATCATGAAAAAGATTTAAAAGCCCTTTGCCTTCCCTCTGAGCTGCTTCTTAGAGTGTAGTGGAGTGAAGGTCCCTTCCTTGATGGTTCCTTCATCCTATGTAGAATCATAGAATAGTTCAGGTTGGAAAGGACCTTAAAGATCATCCAGTTCCAACCCTCCTGCCATAGGCAGGGACACCTCCCACTAGAACAGGTTGCTCAATGCCTCATCCAGCCTGGTCTTAAACACCTCCAGGGAATAAGGGGGCATCCACAACCTCTCTGGGCAACCTCTTCCGGTGTCTCACCTCCCTCACAGGAAAGAATTTCTTTCTTATATCTAGCCTGAATCTCCCCTCTTCCAATTTACATCCATTATTCCTAGTAATTCCATCACATATCCCATTAAAAAGTCCTGCCTCAGCCTTTCTGTAGCCCCCTTCAGATACGAGGTCCCCCCTGAGCCTTCTCTTAAGTTAGGAAATGGCCAAACACCCAACCAGGAGGAGCAGGAAGTGACCAAGTGTTGCTTGGACACACCTTCCATCAACATCTGGGCCATCTCTTTTGGTCCCACAGGCAGAGGCCCTGTTTATAGCATCCCTCTGAGTTTGGAGGGATAGACAACAGACCATGTTTTTTCGTCAGGTCTCCAGCATTTTTAGAGCATGTTGTCAAGCCCATCTGTCCATCTGTGTTGACAAGGCTTCTCCACAGATATTGGTGTGGGGTGATTAAAGATTAAAGGGAGGCATTTTACTGCCAGAAGGATTGCAGAGAGCTGGAGTCATTGCTTTCAGGGTGACATGAAGGTTCTTGGGAGAGAAAGCCTGGACAAAACATTCTCTTTCTGCTGCTGGGGCTGGCAGAGTGTCATCAAAGTCGTGGTAATTAGGTTTTCTTTAACAATGCCAATGTTCCAGGGGCTTTGGCAAGGTGCCTGGCTTTTTACAAGCATGGAAATAAATGAAAGAAGGAGAAGCTTTCCCATTCCTGCTTCCAGGGCAGATGAAGTACTTCTGAAGAGCCAGCCTGAAGGGAAGAACCACATCTGCAGGTCTGCAGAGGTGTCTTGGTCCTATGGGAAGAACTGAACTGAAGTTCTCTCTCTTCTTTATCATGCCTGGAGCTCTTTTCCTTGCTGAATTGATCTCTCTTGAGTGCAGGCAGCAATAATTGTCCTTATCATTCCAAAACTGGGGTACACTCAGCAAGTGAAGCTGCTGAGCAAGGTCTTCAGGCAGTGGAGAAGCTGAAGCAGAAGCCCATGGGCAGGACATGTCTAAGGGTGCCACCATGGAAGTCATCTCCCCAGCTCCATGGCTATCAAAACGAGAGCTCCTCTGTTTCTCAGCAGATAGTATTGTCTCCAGCCAGACCCCAGCCTGTGGGTCAATACCCAGTGGACCCAGTGAAGGCTCTGGTGGCCAGGTCTGCTCTGCTGGGAAGCCCTTTGGTACTTGTCAGCCACAAAGTCCTGATGCTACAAGTCCAGTGATGCCTAAAGCTCCACCTCCCTTGACCAAAATGGCACTAATATTTTATTAATATTTATGAGGCAATTAAGAGATGCCTCCCTGCTGTAATGGCTCCTCGTCAGGAGAGCTATAAAGCACCAGCATTACAAGTTCCTCCTCCTCCTCCTCCTCCTCCTCTGCTGTGGGGACTGCAGTGGAACGTGTAGGTGGGATTGTCTCGTCCAGGCATTTGGAAAACACCACTCAGGGCATCTGCAGGACCACATCTATCTTCATCAACCCCAATAGAATGATCAGTGGCAATAATTAGAAGCTTGGCTGGCAAATCCTCCAGAAGAGGAGAACAGGCTGTGCTGCAGAGCCCATGGGATGGTCCAAAAAGGTGTTTCTCTCAGTGGGATGTTGCTCCACAGCCTCATAGAATCGTAGAATGGTTTGGGTTGGAAGGGACCTTCAAGATTATCCAGTTCCTGCCATGGGCAGGGTCACCTCCCACCACACCAGGTTGCTCAATGCCTCATCCAGCCTGGCCTTAAACACCTCCAGGGATTAAGGGGACATCCACAACCTCTCTGGGCAACCTCTTCCAGGGTCTCACCACCCTCACAGGAGATAATTTCTTTCTTCTCTCCAGCCTGAATCTCCCCTCTTCCAATCTGTATCCATTCCTCCTAGTCCTGTCATCCTGGACCCTATTCAGAAGTCCTACCTCAGCCTTTCTGGAGCCCCATGAAGGGGGTATTGAGAAGCTCCTCTGAGATCTCTCTTGAGCCTTCTGTTTTCAGGCTGAACAACCCCAACTCCTTCAGCCTGTCCTCAGAAGGGAGGTGCTCCGACCCTCTCATCATCTTTGTGGCTTCCTCTGGACCTGCTCCAACAGCTCAATGTCCTTCTCCTGTTGAGGGCTCCAGAACTGGACACAATAACTCCAGTTGGGGATTCACCAGACCTTCCCTTGTCTTCTCCCTCTCTACGCCCTCTAGTGGCAAATCCTGAGTCTCCCAGGGCTGGAATTCCCCCACCATGAGACTACAACCTCGGGCACAGATAGATACTGACATTTCTACGGATGAAACCAACCTGGAGAAGTACAAAGGGTGCTCTTTTCCAAGTCCATTCTCCTGTTTATCTCCAGTGACCTTCTCCTGCCAGAAAAAGGGGTGCTGGGAGATGCCAAGTGAAGCAGATGTGATACCACGGTGCTGCTGTTCTGAGCTTGTAGTAGCCCATTTCAGGGTTTCCTCTGGGTGTTTCCAGTTCTGGAGTGAGGAGGGGTTCAGGATCTCAGGTTGGATGGGGATTGCAGAGGGGAGTATCTGCAGAGAGATGTTTGGGGGGGTGCTGGGCTCACCCTGAATGTGTCAACCTTGGGTGTGTAGCTCAGTTGGGAGAGCACCAGACTCCTCATCTGAAGGTGAAGGGTTCTAGTCCCTGTCCAGGTACAAGGTTTGTCAGAGCTGGGCTGATGGTTGGACTTGATGACCCAAAAGTTCCCTTCCCATCTAGATGATTATGATTATGATCATTAATGATGTGCTACTGGGATCTGAGCTTTCTCCTTCAGCACGTGGCTACTCTGCAGAGCTGCGATGCTGTAGATGCCAACTCTGTGAATAAGTTCAGAAAAAAAAAACCCATTAGAGGAACTCGGGGACAGTAGGTCCTTCAAGGGCCATTAAACACCAGGCTGGGGATACAACCTCTGGCTCAGCGAGCTGCTGGAGGTTGGCAGGGAAGCCTGAAGGCAATAGAACTCTTCACTTGCCCTTTGAAGACTTTTTCTTCCCAGCATCTGCCACTGGCTGCTGTCAGGACCCATCAGCATTCTCATCAGCTTCCAAAACCTCTGCTCATTATCTTTCTTATGTTGAAGGCTTCAGAGCTGGACACAGTAACTCCAGTTGAGGTCTCACCAGAGCCCAGTAGAAGGGCAAAATCCCCTCCTTTGATCTGCTGGCCACACTCCTCTTGATGCAGCCCAGGACTGGGCTGGTTTCTGGGCTGCAAGTGCTCACTGCAGGTTTGTGTTGAGTTTCTCCTCCACTGACAGCCTCAAATCCTTCTCTTCTCCAGGCTGGGTCAGGACACTGGCACTGGTTGGTTGATTAGCCTGACCCACCATGAATGTTGTGGTGTCCTCTGTTAGGATGTCACTCACTGTATATTCTTGTATTCTCAGTGCTTTTCCCATGCCTGTGGGACATACCCTGGAGTCACCTTCAGCTGGGCTTTCTGCTGGATCATCCCCTGCCCAAGCAGGCAGAGCTCTGTCCTCTAGTATCTACACCATGTGCTGGTCTCCATGGGCTTTCCTGAGCCACCAGAGACCTCAAAGCTTGAAATTACCACGTAGAGATTTGTCCCTTGCTGTCAACCAGGAGGTGTTTTTCCACGTGGGACTCAGTATCCTCTCACAGCATCAATTGAGCTGATGGGGTGTAGCCAATGGCATCTAACTGATGTTCTGATTAACTGTTGGCATCTAGGCAAGCCTGGATTTTGATCTGCACTTTGACAAGGTTTACAAGTGGACCTCAGGCAGCTTTGAGGAGAAGAAAACCTTTCTCAGATGCCTGTGGAAGCTGAACCACCGATTCCTGGCTGGCTCTGTCAAGTTTGTGAATGTCCCTCCCTGTGCAGTGGAAGGTAATTAGTGCTCTTGTCATGCTGAGAGTCATTTGGGTGTCCTGCATCATCACCATCATCACTTTGTGGAGGAGGACAGGAGATGAATAAATTTCCAAGAGTGAGCAGGGATGGTGGGAGATGCTGAGGTGGGATATGAGGGAGCAGGAAAGAGGAAGATCCATGTTTTGTGTATCTGGAGGCAGAACCATCTCATTTATCCACCAGCTTTGTCCATGGAGAGACACAATGAAAGGCAGGGAAGAAATATAGATGGACAATTTATCTTCTCTTCACTCTGGGTTGGGCAGGGTGAACAGTAAAATGGTGATAATGTCAGGCCAGGGGAGACTGTTTGGCTGCTTGGGAATGTTCTCCAGCAATATATCAAGAAGTACAGATATATATATGGATATAAAGCTATATTTTACTCTACAACACACGACTATCAGTGCCTTGGATCAGGAGAAGCCTGAAATTTGTCTCAGCTTTGCATAACAAACATGTCAATCTGCCCCAACACACAGTCCTGGGGAGCTGAGTGTTTAAAAACACAACCAGAGCTTGAACTGAGACTCAAATGTCTATTTTGTCCCTCTACAAAGCTGACCCTTCATCCCAATCACATCTTCCATCTATTCATGCTGTGACCTTCTTCTAATTCATCATCAGAATGTAGAATGAGACCACTGGACTCATGCCACTTGGACTCAGTGGGTCCCCTGGGGTTAACATCATCTAATAGGACATATCTAGAATGCTTTGTCCACCTCCACGTCTCCTCCTGCCCACACAGGGAGACAAGGGCCCCAGGAGGACAGGAAGGACACTGTGGAGACTGAGAGCCAGGAGGAGCTCAGTGTGTACCAGGAGATGACCCCGCGGGAAGCTGCTGATGTGTTGAAGCTGATGGAGGAGTATGAGCCCCTCGTGAACAACTCGGTGGCCTTTGCAGAGCAGCTAAGCAACCAACTCCAAGTGCTGGATGAGGTAAGGAGGGGCAGGTGCTGTGACTCAACCCAAAAGAAGGTTCCTGGATGGAGTCTCCTCACCATGAGGGTGCTGAGAAACAGCCCCAGGTTGCCCAGAGGAGACCCTGTCCCTGGAAACACTCAAGGCAAAGCTTGCTGAGGCTCTGATCAACAGCAGGATGTCCCTGCTCATTGGACCAAGTGGCCTTCTAACATAACACATGTGATTCCATGAAACCCTAAATCTGACCTCCTCTTGCTCCAGCATTTGCTTTATTTCCAAATTTCTCTTTCCATATGGCTTATGACACCTGGAAACTCAGTAGTTAATCCACAAAACCAAACTCCTGAGATCTGCTCTAGTCCCAGCCAGTTCCTCAGGCACTATGTGACTCTTTCCCAGCTGCAGAACACCCCAGGAGAGCAACTAATAAATCTCTATTAGGTTTTTGAGATGAAAAGCTGCAGCCAGATACTTTGGCTTAATGTGTCCTAATGAACAAACGCCACTTAGCACCCACGCAAATTAATCAATGAGATGTTTCCATTCCTGAGGTTTAATCCTTGATATTAAGTGTAATTAATAGCAGCACATTGGGCTGGCACATGCATCTATTTCAATGTTTTCCCTCCCACACACACCCCAGCCATAACACCTTGTCCTCCTCCCCCAACACCAATGGCCTTCTGCTACCCCACCTCTTCTGGGGATCCCAAAGCTCTTGGAAGCACTTACCTGCTTTGGAGGGAAGGGAAGTATGGATGGAGCAGCCAGGAGGTGGCCAGCTCTGATTTTGACATTGCTATTCCTACATCCTCACAGCATCCCAGTTCCTGGTGGCTTTGTCTCTTTCTTCCTGCAGGAGAGTTATCACCCCATGGAGAGTCCTCTCTGCCTGGCCACTGTCACTGTGCCCAGCAGACCCCTGGTAGTCTGTTAAGCTCTGATGAGACAATCAGAAGGCATGGGGGTGATAGGCTTGTAGGAGGTTTATGGCTCAAATTTAGGAACATTTAGTAAAGTGAGAAGCTCCAGGCAGGACCTGGGGTGTGAAGTTGGGAAGCAGCAGCCCAGGTGGAGGGCTGTTCACTCCATGTGTAGGGCACCAAGAAAGAGGAGCCTTGTCTTGGTTTGTCTTGGCTTGGCTTGGCTTGGCTTGACTTGGATTGGCTTGGTTGACTTGTCTTGGCTTGTCTTGGCTTGACTTGGCTTGTGTTGGATTGGCTTGGCTTGGCTTGATGTGGCCTGTCTTGGCTTGGTTTGGCTCAACTTGGCTTGGCTTGAATTAGCTTGGCTTGTGTTGGCTTGGCTTGGTTTGACTTGGTTTGACTTGGTTTGGCTCAGACTGGCTGGGTTTGACTTGGCTTGGCTTGGCTTGGTTTGGTTTGACTTGGCTTGGCTTGGTTGTTCCTGGATTGCTTATTCCTTCTCCAGCAGGGGGA
>VZTY01023409.1:0-12500 GCA_013400935.1 Turnix velox | reverse complement strand
GAGGCTGAGGGTGCTGGAGGTGTTCATCCGGGAGAAAAGGAGGCTGAGGGGAGACCTCCTTGCTCTCTACAATTACCAGGAAGGAAGTTGTACACAAGTGAGGTTCATCCTCTCAAGTAACAGGCAGCAGGAGAAAACAAAAAGGTCTTAGGTTGCTCCATGGAAAGTTTAGGGTGGGTATTTGGCAAAAGTTTTACACTGAAAGGGTTATTAAGCACTGGAACAGGCTGCCCAGGGAAGCTGTTGAGGCACCATCCCTGAAGGCACTTCAGATGGGTAGAAAAAATTGCTTAGAAATATGGTTTAGGGATGGATGGTTCTTGTCAGAGTTGCATTGATGGTTGGACTCAATCATCTGAAAGGTCTCTTCCAGCTTGGAAAATTCTATGATTCTTTTGGATGTGAGTCCAGAACTCAAGAGCAAGTGAATGAAGACCAATTCTACTTGCATTGGAGTGATTTAGGTGGTCTTCCTCTTCAGTTCTCTTACTTAAAAGTACATTATTTTCTAACTTACAACACATGAGAGTATGTAAATGTATTAAAAAAGAATCATTAAGATTGTAACAATATATAAATATAAATAATATATAACAAACCATGATCAGAAAATTAAAATCTGGAAACTAGATTACCTACTAAAGACACACTCAGTTTTTGGTGTGAGATCAGGAGGAAACAGGTCTGGGGCAATGAATGTTTTGTTGGAGACACTAATCTATTGGTAAATTCCACCGGTAAATTCAGTTAGCACCCTACTGGTACATTTTTCAGCTGTGTTTCATCTCTGAGGCAGAGAAATCTTTATTTACTCTTATTTTTTCACCTGCTTGAACTCTTTGTTCCATTCAGATGTTTTTAAAATTAAGAAATCCATGACCCCACAGCAAGTATGTCCTTGTAGCAAAGGAAACATCCCTTCTGCCAAGAAATGAAGGATAATCTAAGTGGAACTTCCTCCCAGTGGAAAGGATTATTCTGTAAAAAATCAGTTCATAAGAGATATTTTTATCTCACCCTAAGTTCTCTGCTTCTTTCCCTTGGACCAAGATGCGTTCACACATCTCAATGCATTTCCAGCAGAAGCTTTAATGTGTTAAAGGATGATTTAATATTTCAGGGATGCTCCACTTTCCTGACAGTTTTCCCATGTAATCCCTTCACTTTTTCCCCACAGAGCTTCGTGCTCAACACTTCCCAGCTGCTACTGAAGAAGAGAGTGAAATAATTGCACCATCGGAGCCTTTCCCAACCTACCAGACCTACGCCTTCCAAACAGAGATCAAAAGGTAAAGAACCCAACTAAACCCTCAGCTGGCCAGAGCGAGACACAGCCTGTGGCTGGAGTTTAGAAAAGTCACTTCTATAAATGCTCTACTCACAGTGTCATAGTGTTTGGTTGAAAACATCTCCACAGTGATGCCTCTAAACCTGAGATTGTTGGCTGAATGATCTTCATCTTGGTTTGGTAGGATTCAAGTGTAGATTTATCTGGGAGAGCAAAAGGGTCCATGTTGGGCAGCAGGACAGCCCCTTGGTATATTGTGAAGAGACTCTGGGGCTATCAAAGGTTCCTCTCCTTGCTGCAGCTACAGGTTTCAGATATAGGGATGGGATTCAGCCTTTCTCTGGTGAGAAGATAGGCACCAACTTCTGTTCCCTACAGCAGGAAGCAGCTGCCTGCAGGGAGTAGTTCTGCTTGAGACACAATGAGAAGCCTTCTCTCCCTCCACAGCAATTGAGCTCTTACTCCTGCAATTTGAAGTGACTGTACAATTTTAGAGACACAGGAGGATGTACAAACTGACAATAGATGCAATGACTCCACATCAGGCAGGGATGAAATAACACAGCATGGGATCCTGGTGGTTTGAAAGAACAGAAGCTCCTGGCTCTTCCAGCAGTAGCAGAGAAGCTTAACTTGCCTTTGTGTTCCCTTCTACCAGGGGCCGTTTCAGCATTGTCCGACAGTGCAGGGAGAAAGTCAGCGGCAAGACTTTAGCTGCTAAAATTATCCCTTACTGGCAAGAGGACAAGCAGACTGTGCTCCTCGAGTACCAGGTCCTGAGGAAACTTCACCACACGAACATTGCTCAGCTGAAAGGAGCCTATGTCAGCCCACGGCACTTGGTGTTGATCCAGGAGATGTGTGTGGGACCAGAGCTGCTCCACTCCTTGGCATTAAGGTAATAATCAGTGGAGGGAAGGGTTTTCCACTCAGGGCTGGTGTAGGGAGTAAGCAGCTGTTGCTTTTCCCTGAAAAACTGGAACATCTTTCAAACTCTGTTCCACATTGCACAAGGCTTGTGATGAAGGTTTTGACCTTCACTATGAGGGTGGTGAGGCACTGGAACAGGTTGCCAAGAGAGGTTGTGGAGGCTTCATCACTGGAGATATTTATGGACAGGCTTGATGAAGCTCTGAGCAACCTCACCTAGTGCAGGATGTCCCTGCTCACTGCAGGGGGGTTGGACTAGGTGGTCTTCGAAGGTCCCTTCCAACTCTATAATTCTGTGATTTGTTCTGCAGCTTCTTGTGACATGAAAAAAAATCAGTGAAGTTCCCTACAATGTTGGAATAGGTGACAATTCAGAGTCACCCAGTTGAAATGTTGAAAATGGTTTGCAATAATTGAGATGAAATCCCCCCATAACAAGGATTTTATTGTCATAGAATCATAGAATGTGTTGGGTTGAAAGGGCTCTTCAAAGGTCATGTAGTCCAACCTCCCTGCAGTGAGCAGGGACATCCTGCACTACATCAGCTTGCTCAGAGCTACTCATCAAGCCTGGCCTTGATTGTCTCCAGGGATGGAGCCTTCGCCACCTTGTGGCTCAGGAAGTCTCATTTCTCTTCCATGTTGTTTCTCACAATGGATCTGCTGATTTAAGCAGAGGGAACAATGAGCATCAAATCTGCATTTTGATTTCCACACAGCCACTGACACACAGCTCCACAGTCTCCTCAACTTCTTGCATCTGTAACCCAACCTATGGACTGGACCATCTTCTCCATATACAATCAGCTTACTAAATGAGTAATTTACTAAATCAGTTTACTAAATTATTTTCTTCTTGATTCTTAAGGCTCTCATGATATTAGGCATCCATGGGAGGATGACAGTGGGTGTAAAAAGGCACTCAGATACAACCTCTGCTTTCTATCCCCTTTCTTCTACCAGGACATCTTACTCAGAAGTGGAGGTCCGAGATTACCTGTGGCAGATCCTCAGTGCCATTGAGTATCTCCATGCACACAGCATCCTGCACTTGGATCTCAGGTCTGAAAACATGATCATTACTGAGCCCAACCTGCTGAAACTCCTGGATTTTGGCAATGCCCAGTTCTACACACAAGATCAAGTCATTACCATGGACAAGTGCATGGACTATGTTGAAACCATGGGTAAGCAGAGTTTAGTCACAGTGACCTTGGCTCTGTGTAAAATCTGTGGCAAACAGAGAGACAAGAGCCATCAGTCAAGGCAGCAATTGGGCTCAGCAAGCAAAGTCTCTCAGGTGCTGATCTATAGTGACAGTGTGGAACTGCAGGAGAAAGCCAGAGAGGTCACAGCCAACACCTCTCTGGCTGGCAGCCATGTGTTCAGAGCAGTTTTGCAGCCATTTGCCCCAGAGATGCTCCTTTTTTACCCTTGGGAAAGCAGCAAGAGTAAAAAGTAAAAGTATCCTCTGCTTTTGTGCTGGTCTCTGTGTCAGAGGGGAGTTTGACTAAAACCTGTTTGCTTTTCTAGCTCCAGAACTGCTGACAGAGCAAGGAGCCCTCCCACAGACTGACATCTGGTCAGTTGGAATCACAGCCTTCATCATGTAAGTCAGTTTTTCTTTCTTTTCCCTATGAGCAGCTTCAAATGTGCAATTTTATAGTCATCAAACAAGGCAAAGTTCATGAATCCCATAGAAGAGCAGTGGACTTTGGGACTTTGCTTTTCCATATGATGTTTTTGTGACCCTCTCACTGCTGAATCCCAGGAATCCCTGGGAGAAGCAGCATTTTGAGTGATGCCTTCTATGTTGATCAATCTTCTTCTTTTGGGCAGGCTGAGTGCCAACTACCCCATCAGTTCTGATGTGCCCTGTGAGTTCCTGAGAACAGCCAGGAAGGGGAAGGTGAAGCTGACGAGGTGCTATGCAGGTCTGTCTGGAGGAGCAGTAGCATTTCTCCAGAGCACACTGTGTGCAAATCCTTGGTAAGATGGTGTCTACTCTCCCAGCAGTTGGTGCAGATCTCAGCTATTTGCCTTTCTCTTCATTTGCAAGGAGCCTCCTCACTCAATGTGGATCTCCAGGTGAGCTTCTCACCTTTGTCTGTCTTTCCTAGGGGAAGGCCATCAGCCTCAGAGTGCCTTCAGAGCCCATGGCTTCAGGAGACAGGTTTGGACAACAGGCAACAAGCACTGGTTACCTTCCCTACCACCAAACTGAGGAATTTCCTCACTGAACGGGAGAAGAAAAGGGGCCTTCTCTGCTCCAAGTATGGCCTCATGATTGCCCAGTGACAATGACAGGCATGAATTGTCTCCCTCTCCCCTTCTGAACTTTGTATTTAAATACCAAAAAGTCCTGCCAAGTTGCTGTGCATCAGCTGAGCTGGGGGGAACTGCTCTCCAGGACTGTGATTTTCCATAAATGAGCAAATGAATCCATAAAACATGCATTGCCACAAGGTAAGAAGAGAAATACAGACCTAATGTGGCTCAGCTGACCAATGGTAACTTGCCAGTAGGTGTGACACTTGGCCACATGCTTCCTGGAATAAGCAGGAGACACTGATGTAGCCATTTTGAAATGGAATTTGCTACCAGGCCAAAGCAAATCCTTCCCTGAGGTCAGGACTCCACACACATACATGGTGGGCACTGACTCTTGCCCCTGGCCGAAGAATGTGATGACCAGACACACTTTCAGATGTTCCCATCTCATCCCACAGTGACTACCACAGCAAGGTCTGAGTAACTGGTGGGTTTCTCACCTGCTTCCAATCCAAAAGAACTCAATGACCAGTTATGATGGGAAAACAGGGCAGCCTGAAGCACTTTTTGAGGGCTGACATTAGACAATGTATCTTCAGACTTTAGACTTAGAGGTCCAGCCAGATAAATTCCTGAGCAGCCTGGTGATAGCTGACGTTGCTTTGAGCAGAAGGTTGATCTAGATACCCCCTGAGGCCCTTCCCAACTTGATTTGTCCTTTGATCCCATGTCCTTGCCAAGTGCCAGATACAAGGCTGGAGTGGTGGGACTCTGCTGGCATCCACCAGTGGTCAGGCTTAGCTACCTGGCCAAGTTCTCCACCCTCTCCATGGGGCCGGAGGAGAGAGCTCTTCTGACTGAGAAGCAACAGGAGGCTTGCAAAGGGAGGGTGTGTGTTTTGTGACATTGCTACCACAGAGGAGATTTTAACCAGGGCTTTTCACACTCTGTAAGGAAATTCTTCCCTGTCCAAGTCACAAGGAACAAGAAGAGTCTTGTAGCTCAACCCTAAGGGACAGCATGTGTACAGGGAGGGCAGCAGCAACAGGGCTTTCCAATGAATGATTCATTGTGCATTCTCCTCATCCTGATCCTTCAAGGCCCTGCAGCTTGCCTGGCTTTGAGATGAATTAATGATCTCCCTGGGGCCTAAGTTGACTTTCCATATGCTACTCTACTTGTGCAGCCCATCTCCTGCTCTCTCAGAGCCCAGCTGGTGAGCTGTATGGCCTCATGCAGGGTCATCAGCTCTCCGTGGGCACTTGCACTGAGGACTGAGCTCCTTAATGTTTTCAGGGTCCTGAAAACATTCAAAAACTTGTTTTTGAGGGCATGTATTTGAAGCCTTCTGTTATACCTAGATGACATCATGTAGCACCTTATGGTAACCACCTATCTGACTGTGACTGCATCAATTATATTGAAAAAGTCCTAAATAACAAACATTCTCTTGAAGAAATCAAGCCATGGCTTGGTGTATGGGAAATATGTTCCCTATGGCCAGGGTGCCAGTACACCTCCATGCTGTCCCACTAAAATGTGCAGAAAACCTTTTCTGATTCCATCCAAGACTGCCAGGAGGTGATGGGAGGTGCTCATGGCGGCCTTGCTTTGCTCCTTATCAAAAACACTCCCTCTTCTTGCCTGGCTTCACAGCCTTTGGCTCACTATATGCTGCCTCACACAGGGTATTTATTTCAGCATCTGCCATGACCTGCTGGGAATAACTTGGCCACCAGACAGTAAAGGCAGTAAGTGCAATGGTGACCTTGACCTAAACAAGATGTGGGTGTTGTACCACCAAAGAGACTCTGCCCCTTTGAAATCTGCTCTCTTCCAAAAAACACATCCACTAGGAGATGTGGCAGCAGTGTCCCTGGCACAAATGGCATGTTTTAATCCTTCAAAATAATCCTCAGCCTTTCCTGTTCCTCTTTCTCCTCCCAAATCTGCTTTCCTGTGTAATGGATGGTGTTAGCTGTGTCACTGCTTTTTACTTATAACCTCTGTGTTCCTTTGAGTTTCTCTGAAGTGAGTGATGTGTCTCTTGGAGCCCTTGAGTTCCTTCACTTTTCCTTACAAGCAGAAGTAAGTGGATGCTTTCTTGCAGCTGTATCTGGCTGTTTAGAGGAATGAGGATGGGAAATTGCTTTCTAATGCAGTTTAATACTTGAGCTGATGCTATTGGTCTTTTCCCAACATGTTGAATCCATAGTTTTTCAAACCTGAAGTGTGCAGCATCATGAGCCCTTCCCTCACAAGAGCAGAGAAGCTTTCACTGTGTTGCCAAGAGCAGACACTGATTTGAAAGACCTTAAAGCTTTGAAAGTCAAAGTGAAATTGTCTTCACTGTGCAAATACAAGGTTTTAAGACCAGACTCCACACTCAGTTCTCTTGGGGGACAGGGGAGTTAGATGAGACCAACAATTTGATGAATTTCTTCCCTCTAGTGGAGTTTTCAAGACCCCAGATTCCTTCTGATTTAACTTCTTAGAAATCCAGTCAGGTTTCTGCTGGCACAGGCTAGTTCTCGCTGGGAAGGTGAGTGCCAGGGGACAACCCAACTAAGCATAAGACTCAACTGCAGGTTGGCTCATCTGGAGCTTTCGTACTCTTCCATATATATGAGTCAAACAAAGTGATTTTAATTTTATTTCATTTTTTGCTTCTCAGCACTGCATGCATTTGGGCATGTCTGAAGCCTTTCATAAGGCTCAACACTACTTGGTAAAATAAACCACTCTGATAAAGAAGTAAAGAGAGGTTTTTCTGCAAAATCATTGTAAATTGTCATTATTTTTATATACTTTTTTTTTTTTTGTTCCTAAACTCACTCAGTGTTTATGCAGCATTTGTCCCTCACCCCTCCACTCTGACCTACAAGTGACACCTGCCAATATGTCATGTGCACCAGCAGTGAATGAACCTTTGGGAAAAACACTCACACAAAAGTTCCTCTTGCCAGGAGTGAGGATTCCATTATGGCTTTAACCTGTCCAAGGCATTTCTGGGCATGGTTCAGAGCTTGGAAAGTTCAACCCCTTGGCCAGAATTTGGGAAGAGCTCCAGGATAATTATTGGTAGCAGAGAAAAGAGAAGAATTCTTGAGTGACAGAAGAGGTAAGTGGATTTGTTGATGGGAATATTAACTGCCACAGGTAATCCTTGTATGGCCACAGGTAGTTTTTGTTTTCCTTGGCTCTTCTGCAGCTGCTTGATAGTTTCTACCTGAATTTCCACTACTGCCAGGACTGAGCTAATTCCCAGTCTGGAGATATGGGACAGTTTGCCCTCAACATGGGGTTACAACATACCCCTCTCTTTCACTGAACAAAGCAGAATCTGGCTTTAACATTTCGACACCCGTGAAAATGTTTGAGCTTCATTTCCCACTCGTGCATAAAGTCCAAGGTTAGAATCAGCATTAAAATCAGTCCCCTGGACTTTGCAAACGTGAGGCGATGATGTGATTTCTGCAAAAGGCTGTTGTTGTCATAGAATCATAGAACATTTAAATGTCATCTAGTCCAACCCCCCTGCAGTGACAGGGACATCCTGTACTAGATCAGCTTGCTCAGAGCTTCAGCAAGCCTGGCCTTGAATATCTCCAAGGATGGAGCCTCCATCACCTCTCTGGGCAACCTGTGCCAGTGTCTCACCAACCTCATGGGGAAGAACTTCTCCCTAATGTCTAACCAAAACCTGCCCTGCTATAGTTTAAAACCATTGCCCCTTTGCTATCACTACATGCCCTAGAAAACAGTCCCCCCCCAGTTTTCTTGTAGCCCCTTCAGGTCAGAGCCCTAATTATGACTGAAGGGTGAAAAAGGCAAAGCAAAGTTTGTAGAGAAAAGTTTTGTCCTGTGTTGGAGCCAGAGGATAAAATAAAGAGATGTTCAGGGATTTGCAAGGTCATGGTGGCTGTAACCCATAAGGGATTGAAGTGGTTTTCTCATGACTTAATTTCCAGCTCCTTCCAGTCACCCCATCCCATTCCTTACAGCCTCCTTGGGCCTTTGCAGAAGATGAGATCTAAATCTGGAGGGGGGAGGTGGGGTGTAAATTTCCATCAAGCATCTTCTGGGAACATCATCAGCCTGTGGGATGTAAGGAGAGTGTGAAGGACCACTTAGATCCTAATCAAGAATGAATAAGGCACTGGGAGCTCACCTCCCACCAAGGCCCAGGACAGGCACGTCCTTGGAGGATAGACCTGTTCCTGGCCACCACCAGGTGCAGAGTCCAAAGTTTCTAAGATTGTTCAATGATTTGGGTTGGAACAGGGAGCTATGAGTTACCTTGATGCAGCAGGTGATGTGCTCACCTTCTGTGTTAAAGTCAGTGGGATGAATCCCAACACAAACACAGTGTTTTTTAACACCATTAGCTGCACACAGGACAAAGGGCTTGGACAACCTCCTGCAGCCCCAGAAAGGCAGAGAATGCCCAGAGATAAAGGAAAATGTTAGGGTTTTAATCATGTTTGCAACTCTTTTCTCCCACTGATGTGGTAAATGAGATGGGCAAGATTTCTCCTCCTTTTCAAAGTGAACAAGGAATGAGCTGTTGGTGTGTCCTTAATGCATCTCATTTCTCTCTTTGGGGAGCTGACAGGAGTATTTTTAATTGGGTGCAGGAAAGGGGTTTACAGACCCTGCATAAATCCTTATGTCTCTGCAGAAGGTATTTGCTGTTCTCTGATCTTTCAGATGTTCACCACCACCCTGCTAATGATACTTCATGGGGAAAAATCACAGAATCATGGAATGGTTTGGGTTGAAAGGGACTTTTAAGATCATCTTATAAATAAATATGTTGTTAAGGAGATGATAATGAAATAACAATGCTAGAGCACAGCCAGGCTCAATCCTCCAGCTCTCTGGCCACTTCAATTTGCCAGCTCATCTGGCTTGTTTTTGGCTTGCACACTCATGCCAGCTGCTGGTATCACAGACACATGGGCTCTCCAACTCATTGAACTTAAGGAAAAGAATTTATTATGACAATCAGACAGACTGTGCTGATCAAGCACAGGGTGTGACCAGACACCTATTTATACACAACTAAAACTTTTTATTCACTTACACATATATTTTTCACACCCAAATCAACTAAATTTCTCCTTTTCCCTAAACAACTCACTAAGTTTTGCTCTTCTCCTGCAAGCCATGAGATGTTCCTTCTCCCTTGACAGCAATTTTCCTTAATCCAGATGGTGGTCTTGAGAGCTGCTCTCCATGACATGTCTTGATGGGTCTCATGATGAGACCACAGGGCTGATGGGTCTCCTGGAACAGCCCTAGGAGGGACCTGGATGAATACTTATTCCTTGGAAGTCCTTAATTTTGCTTCCTACCTGCCAATTTTGTACAGATTGGCTTTTGATGGATTGACGGACCAGAGATGAGGCTGGGAGAAGCATAGCAAGGTCCTGTTTGTCTCTGTGGTCTATTTTGGGTGTGCAGATGTCCTTCTATCACATAACCTAGCACTACAATGAGCAGTGATACACATGAAGGGAGTAAACAGAAAAGCCATGATGAAGGTTAAGCAAACAAGATCATACCAGTGTGGGCACCATGTGGATCTGGCAGCCCTGGGATCATGCAATTTGTGTCACAGAATCAGAACAAACACCACCAGAAGGATTTCCCAAGTTAAACACGGCGCCGGTATCTGAACCGAACGTCACGAACAGGCTGCATGGTCCCAAATCCCCACCGGCTGACATCTATGGCAGGGATCTCCTCTTCTTCATTGACCAGCTCCAGGTCATAGTGACTGAGCATCAAGAACACAAACAGCTTAACTTCAGCAGTAGCAAAGAAACGGCCGGGACAGATGGATATTCCTGCCCCCCAAGGCATGCTGAAGTATTTCAGCCTTTTCCCATCTTTGTAGAAATCTTTCTTGGTGCCATCTGGGTTGATGAAACGGTCATACCTAAATTTGTGAGGCTCAGGGTGGATTTCTGGGTTCATCTGCACAGAGACGTGTGGGAACAGAGCCACCCTGTCTCCTCTGCGCAAGGTGTACTCTATCCCACTGCTGGTCTTCAGGCTGGTGTCCTGGAGGACAGCCCTGACCAGTACAGGGGCTGCCACCAGCCTCAGGGTCTCCTCCACAGCACTGTCCAGAATTGGAGTCTGGTTTAACATGTCCCTGGTGATGTTAATTGGTGGGCCCCCCAGCTTCACTTCCTGGCCACTCTCCCTTGTGACTTTATCCACCTCTTCCTTCACAGCCTTCATGGCTTCTGGGTTTTTCATGAGATGAAAGAGGAGCCAGAAGGAAGTTGGACCTGTATTGCCTTGGGATGCCCAGAGGAGCATGAACATGAACCGATCCCGCATGTAATCAGGGACACCATTTTCTGTCAGAATCTGGTTTTGATCACTTATCCACCCGCTGATATTGTCCTTCTGACAGCTCTTCTTCACAGACAGGATGCTCCAAAATTGCCTTTTAAGCTGCTCAGCTTCTATTTTCTCCTTGGGAGGCAATGCACCATAGGCCAGGCGAGGGAAGAGACGGTCATACTTCCTAAACTCATGGTACACATGGTTGGAATGGATGCGATCCTGCTCATTAGCTTTCTCCTTGTTACCTGCCCCTTGGTGTGTCTCTGTGCCATACAGAGCCAGGTATCCTGCCCTGAAGACAATGTTGTAGCAGTAGTAGAAGAGGTTGTCCTCTTGCCATGCTCTCTTCTCCTCTGCTGAGCTCCAATCAAAAAACATCAGCTTGTGGAACTTCTCCATGGTGGACTGGATCATGACAGTGAGTCCATCTCCCATCAGATGCTTTGCGCTGGATGAATGAATGATGCTTTGATTGGCTTTGATGGGTTTGTAGCCAAAAACCTGAAGCACTAGTTTAGATGCAAAAGCATTAAAGTCTAGTTTGGATCTGGCTTCCTTCACGATGGCTCCAAAGCATAAGGGGTCCATCACGAAGGTGAAGTAATGGCCTCCAATCAGCACAGTGAAAATATCTCCATGTTTTCTCTGCATCCTTTGTAGAAACTCTGAACTGTCCTTTCTGAAATCCAGCAGGTAACCCAGCCAGGGGATCCTACCTTTGTCCAGAGGGGGCTCATCAGGTCTCCGTCTGCGAAAGACACCCAGGAGGTAAAGCCCACCAAGCAGCAATGCTATCAAGGTACAGAGAAGAATCGCCCAGAAAGCCATGACAGCTGTGCACGGGTCTGGGAGCTTTGGATTAGAGCTTGGATTTGGGCACAAGGGTGCTTTTTATTCCCATCTGACAGCTGATAACCTCTGTCCCCATTGGTAGCAAGTGTTTGCCTTTCTGCTGCAGAGCACTCCTGTGTGTACTTCTCCCCCATTTGAACAGATAGGGATTTTTTTAAGGTGGAAGGTATGTCATCATCAAGTTGGAATTCCCCAGCTGCTGAGTAAGGTGGGTTTCAGCAAGTCCTCTGCAGGAGCTTAAGCAGATTCCTATTTCTAACCTCATGGAGCCCTTTTTTTTTTGAAAAAGACCACTGAGAGCATTTCACTCCGTGATTTCTGCCTTTAGCAGTGGCTGTGGATGTGTGCTGTTGGCTGTTGGAGGAGTGGATGTGTGAAATGCTACTAGAAACAAGCTCAGGAGTGGGGAAAGAGGGTTAGACCTGAGCTAATTTGGTCCCAGGAGAAAAGGTATCCAAGGTATTTTGATGTTCTCCAGTGCTTTGCCAGTGCAGACTGCAAGCACTGCTAACCTGGCTGAGGGCAAAGTAAAGCAGGTTTGGTTTTCTCGTGGATGATGAGGGTTTGAATCAATTCCAGGCCTTAGCANCACCTCCTGGCTAAAGAGCAGCAGTGCAAAGAAGAAAGTGCTGTCATGCCCAGAAGGACAACAGCACTTTCTTCTGTGCACCCAGTAGTTGCAAATCAGTTGTGTCCCTTCCAGCCAGAAGAAAAACCCCAGAGAACCTCTAATCTGGTATTTTTGCTTGCACCTGGTATTTTTCTCTATTTTCCCCTTGTGCTTCTTGATCTTTCC
>VZTY01023407.1:19722-34719 GCA_013400935.1 Turnix velox | reverse complement strand
CTTCATCATCTTCATGGCTCATGCAAGAGTGATGTGGTTGTTCAGCTATGAAAGGAGTGAGGTAGTGAGAAGTGGGATCTTGATGGACATTGAGATGAGTCCTCACTGTCTTCCTGAGGGCTGAGTGGAGTTGAGGGGCTCCACCACCACCCATCACCTCCCTAGCCTAAATGTGAGCCAGTTCTTGCTCTGGTGGTCCCAGTTTGGAGCTCTGCTAGAGAGGAGGAGAGTAGCAGGAAGGTCTCCCAGGCTTTGGAGAAGCCTCTGTGAAGAAAAGAAGCCAACTCAGCCCCTGTAGTAAGGAACTTATTGCTTGTTCTGAGGCCAGTATTAGAAACTCTGTTTCTCCTGCCTTTGGAGCAAGGAGGAATCAAATAAAACTCAATGTGGTGTCTATCTGGAGCTGCCAGGGGGTCTGAGAGCAAAGCTATGATATTTCTGCTCTGGTACATTCTCCTGCTGTCTGTCTCTGACTATTGTGTGTCCAGGTCAACCCACAGAGAAGGCAGAATTCTGCTGCTTCAAAGGATTTCTCACTGGCCAAGGATTAAAGGCAAATCCCATCAAAATCACAAGGCAACATTTCAGCTGCAACCACTTGAGCTTCCACCCTGGCAATAAAGGGCTGCACAAAACAACATGAAGCTCTTTGCAATGAGAAATGAGAAGCTGGGTCACAGTTCTGATAAAACAAGGAAAAAAGAAGATCACTATCCATGCCAGACCTACAGACACAACCATTGGTGAAGTGCAAGTATCTACAGGGTCATTTTTTGCCCCCTGATGCACTCATGCCCACCAGGATGTGCTTCATGGAGGTCTATCTTCTTAACCCTCTTACTGCTGAGCAAAGAATTCTCCTGGAAGTTCATTGAAAGGGATAAAATCCCTCTCAGCCCCTTCTGAGCTCAGTTTGGTGAAACCCTGCAGGCAGAACCCAAGGGTAGGTTCCCAAGGACTTGGAGCTACAGAACCCTTCTGTGATTGGCCCCCTGTTGAACATATCCAAGCCCCATGTTGGGCAAGAGGTGGTGCTGCCTCATCCCTTTTCATCAGCATGGACATTTCTCCTTGGAGATAAAAGTAGAGGGATTAGGCTTGATGTTCTTCCAAGGTCACTTCCTACTCAACACATTTTAAGCCCCAGATGTTCACCATGGGGTATGTGAGGTGACAGCAGGAGATGGAAGAGCAGTGCCAAAATCATCCATGGAGAGAACAACTGAAGCTCCTGGGAAGTTCTCCAAAGCTCTGACCTGAGCCTCCTCTGGCTATTTCTTTTGGTAGAAGGAGACATTTTTTCTTCTCTGCTGATGTGTGAGGGTGGAATGGCCCACCTAACTATCTCAACTGTGGGAGGTGCTTCCCCAACAGTGATCCCACCACGTGGTGTGAGAAGGACACAGCTCAGCAGGTCCTGAGCAAACAGTTGTGCATCCAACATGTCTTCTGGGAGCCATCTGGTGAGTGGGAAGGTGCTGGAAGGGCCATTTCTCACAGCACAAACTTGTTCTTACCAGCAAATGCAAGGAGAAAGCGTGGGCTGCTGCCTTGGCCACGTGAGTGGAGAGGATGAAGTGGCCTAGTTTTAACAGAAGAGGCACTTTCAGGTGAAATGTTGGATCTCCTCACCCTCCCAGGAGAAGATGTCTCATCAATATTTGATAAAGCCTTGGGATCTTGGTGTTTTATAAACACAGCACTTAGAGATGCATAAAATGAGAGAAGGCTGGAATAGAGCACAAACTCCTTGTCCGGGGAGGAAAAGTAGAGAAAGAAGGAGTAGAGGAGGATTTTATCCCTTTCAGTGAATTGCCAGCAGAATTCTTTGCTCAGTATTAACAGGGTTAAGAAGATAGAGCTCCATGAAGCATATTCTGGTGGGCAGAAGTGCATCAGAGGGCAGAAAGAGACCCTGCAGATCCTTGCACTGCAGGAATTAAATTAAAATATATGGAAATAGAATCATAGAATAGTTTGGGTTGGAAGGGACCTTAAAGATCATCAAGTTCCAACCCCCCTGCCATAGGCAGGGACACCTCCCACTACCTCAGGCTGCTCAGTGCCTCATCCAGCCTGGAAATCCATTGGTATGTTTGTAGTTTTTTCCCCACAGCAGGGAACTGGAGTAATTGGGAATTTCCTGTGTTGTTTCTGTTACAGCGTTTGAGTTGAGGTCCTGAAAGTGTTGCTGGGATAAAGGGTGTAGTCTGTGGGGTGTAGGTCACCTCAGATGTGGTTTGAGGGACCCTTCTGAACTAAACATCCATTTAAATGGCTGCCTCCATTACCTGGTATGGGACTTAGAAAGATAGAATCATAGAATGGGGTGGGTTGGAAGGGACCTTCAAGATCATCTAGTTCCAACCCCCCTGCCATGGGCAGGGACACCTCCCACCACACCAGGTTGCTCAGTGCCTCATCCAGCCTGGCCTTAAACACCTCCAGGGATTGAAGGGGCATCCACAACCTCTCTGGGCAACCTCTTCCAGTGTCTCACCACCCTCACAGTGAAGAACTTCTTTCTTTTCTCCAGCCCTAATCTCCCCTCTTCCAATTTGCATCTACTTTTCCTAGTCCTGCCACCACATATCCTATTCAAAAGTCCTACCCCAGCCTTTCTGTAGCCCTCTCCAGGTGTTGGGAAGCTTCTCTGAGATCCCTCCTGAGCCTTCTCTTCTCCAGGCTGAACAACCCCAACTCCTTCAGCCTGTCCTCATAAAGGAGGGGCTCCAGCCCTTTCATCATCCTTGTGTCCCTCCTCTGGACCTGCTCCAACAGCTCAATGTTCTTATGTTGAGGGCTCCAGAACTGGACACAGTAACTCCAGTTGGGTCTCACCAGAGCCCAGTAGAAGGGCAAAATCCCCTCTCTTTCCCTGCTGGCCACACTTCTTTTGATGCAGCCCAGGACTGGGTTGTCTTCTGGGCTGCAAGCACACCCTGCTGGCTCACATTTACCCCTGTATTCTCAGGATGAGGATTATCACCCGGTTTGTTGCACTTTCTGCTGTTACAGACTGGTCCCTCTAGACTTAGTGGGGAACATGTTTTCTGAAATTAAAAGCTTTTCCTCTAAACAAACAGTGACATGACTCTCATCCAGCTGACAAAAGAAAGCAGGGAACATTTCTGGGAGTGTGTAGGAGTGAGTTTGGGGGCTTCTGTTTACAAGCAGGAATTACTCCAGGCAATGAATCAAGTTGCTGGCATCCAATTTTGTCAGGACCCCACAATCTCTGTTTCTTTGTATAATAACATTTTACTCTCAAAGCACCCTCAATGACAGCATCAAAATGTCAGTGTAATAGATAAATTTCCCCTCCAAGTAACAGCAGCTACTTCCTTTTTTTTTTTCCTTTATCAGCCACCAGGATGTGGCTTCTTCTTCAGATTCCTTTCCCTGCTTCTCCTCCTACACTCATTTTTCTCCTGGTGCAACTTCCCTGAAGTTATTCTTCACATCTATCAGACACATATTCTTGGAGACAGAAATATTATTAAACAATTTCTTCAAATCTCAAACTCAGCTTTTAAAAAAAAAAAATTATATTTAAACTGGAACAGGCTTTTCAAAGTCTGCAACCAGGTCTGGGGAAGTATGTTAATAAAATATGGTGTGTTGCTTGCAGACACTTTGTGCTGCCCAGAGGTTGTGCCAGCAACAAAAGCACATCCAGATACATTCTTTAAGTGAAGAAAAACAAACCAGGTCAGGTTTTGGTGGATCTGTAAGTCTTTGGATCCTTATTTTTGTTGATTCCTCTGGTCCAGCTGAGGAAATGCACCTTTGGGAAGTTTTCTTGAGAAGAATCATAGAATGGTTTGGGTTGGAAGGGATCTTAAAGATGATCTAGTTCTAATCACCATGGGTAGGGACACCAGGTTGCTCAATGCCTCATCCAGCCTGGCCTTAAACACCTCCAGGGATTGAGGGGACATCCACAACCTCTTCCAGTGTCTCACCATCCTCACCATAAAGAATTTCTTTCTTCTGTCTAGCCTGAAAGAACCCACAGAGCTCAGGTTTAGTGGGATGATGCTCCTTTGCAGCCTGGAGAGAATTTCACTGAAAGCCTCAACCCCAGCACAGGGGAATTTTCCCTTGGTGACATCAGCTGGTGTTGGCAAATACCCTTCTCATGTTGAGTGAGGTGAAGAACTTGGGTGACCCAAAGTCCTACAAAGCACCAATTCCAATTCCTACAAAGCTTTGGACCTACCCTGGGGCTGTGTGGCAGATGCTAAGCAGCAGTTGAACCATTTCATTTGTTTATTTGTTCCACTTTCTCTTCCAGTGGTGTCCAACACAATGAGGTGGCAGCTGGAAATGGGACAGTGTCTTCTTGCACATTTCACTTCAGCACCTCAACTAGTCCTCAGCTACTTTTTTTACCTTTTTTTCCTTCTCAGCTGTCAAGATTAGCCTCATTCTGCTTCCTTAAATTTGACAGAAGTGAAAAAGTTCTGGGAATAATGAGCCAAACTATCATTATGTAACTGGGCAAGTGCTGGCTTTTTTTAATGAAAACCTTCATAACTACATTAAATGAAAACACATGGGGCTGATTGCTTCAAGGCCCTCTTTATTTTCTCCTGTTGGCAGTTCCCCCCTCCTTCAGACCAGCAGAGATTTGGTATTTCCTAAGAGCCTCATGTGTTAGGAGGGGGGAAAAATACCCCATATTAACTTCTCAATACCTGGAGGGTAGGCTGGGGTAGGACTTTTGAATAGAGTGCAGGATGGCAGGACTAGGAGTGATGGATGCAAATTGGAAGAGGGGAGATTCAGGCTGGAGATAAGAAAGAAGTTCTTTGCTGTGAGGGTGGTGAGACACTGGAAGAGGTTGCCCAGAGAGGTTGTGGATGCCCCCTCAGTCCCTGGAGGGGGTTAAGACCAGGCTGGATGAGACATTGAGCAACGTGGTCTAGTGGGAGGCGACCCTGGCAAGAACCAGCCCTAAACCATGTCTCCAAGCTCTATTTCAGACCTGCTCTTAAATACCTTGAAAAATGGTGCCTCAACCCCTGTCCCAATGTGAAAATATTTCCTAATATTCATTCTAACCCTCTTCTGGTGCAACTTGAGGATATTTCAACTTAGCCTATTGCTTGTTGCTTGGGAGAGGAGACCTCCCCTCACTACACCACTTGGAGAGAGCAATAAGGTTTAGTGGAGTGGATGGAGTGGATGTTCCTTTGAGCAAAACCCATCAAAATTAACATAAAATGTGTGCTGTCTGAAGGGGATGGTGCTGGGACAATGTTACACAACCCTGCTCTCAAATTCAAATCACAAGATGAGGTCACCCCACAGTCTCCTCTTCAAAAAAATTGACCTCATTAATGTCTATAAATATGGAAAGGGTGAGTGTCAGGAGGATGGAGCCAGGATCTTCTCAGTGACCTCCAATGATAAGCGTCATTGAGCAACCTGGTCTGTTGAGAGGTGTCTCTGCCCATGGCAGGAGGGTTGGAACTAGATGATCTTTAAGGTCCCTTCCAACCCAAACCATTCTGGGATTCTATGATTCCAATCTTTTCCTTCACCCTGGAAGAGAGATGGAGGTCTGCCACCCACCAAAGACCCAACACACACCAACCCCTCCCAGAAGGCAGCCCAGGAGGAACCATGTGGCACAACCTCACCTCTGATGAAAGATTTCATTAGCAGTTGCCTGGTAATGAATATTTTCTTTAGAAGCCCACCAGCAAAACATATGCAATGTGTGAAAGTTTCAGTTTTCTTTTCAGAAGGAGTTCGTTTCTAGCCCACGTGGCTGGGAAGGCAAACATGAAAATGAAACAGGAGACCCGTGGAGAAGGGGGGAAAGTGAATTTCAGAAGAAGCCTGAATGTTTTACTTTAATTAATCTCACATTTTGTGGGGCTGGACTCTAATATATGGGGTTAGCAGCAGAGCACATGCAATATAAAATGTTTTTCCTTTCTATTAAACCTGAATTAACTGAAAGTATAGGATTTCTGGTGTGACCAAATGTTTTTAAGAGATTTTCTATTTCCTTGTAGCTACACCATGGTCCAAGGGTGAAGGTCTCCAACCTTACCCAGGAGGGCTCAGTAAAACTGATGGTTTTTAGAGAACTGAAATATGACATGTCCTGCTGATGCTTTTGCTAAAGAACATAGAATCATAGAATAGTTTGGGTTGGAAGGGACCTTAAAGATCATCGAGTTCCAACCCCCCTGCCATAGGCAGGGACACCTCCCACTAGACCAGGCTGCCCAGTGCCCTGTCCAGCCTAGTCTTGAACACCTCCAGAGATGGGGCATCAGAGCAGGTGGATGCTGGAATTGGAGTTAAAGATCAACATAAGAAGGACATTGAGCTGTTGGAGTGGGTCCAGAGGGGGGCCATGAAGATGATGAGAGGGCTGGAGCACCTCCCTTCTGAGGACAGGCTGAAGGAGATGGGGTTGTTCAGCCTGGAGAAGAGAAGGCTCAGGGGGAACCTCAGAGGAGCTTCTCAATACCTGAAGGGGGCTACAGAAAGGCTGGGGTAGGACTTTTTCATAGGGTACAGGATGGCAGGACTAGGAATAATGGATGCAAACTGGAAGAGGGGAGATTTGGGCTGGAGAGAAGAAAGAAATTCATCACTGTGAGTGTGGTGAGACACTGGAAGAGGTTGCCCAGAGAGGTTGTGGATGCTCCCTCAATCCCTGGAGGTGTTTAAAGCCAGGCTGGATGATCACTGAGCAACCTGGTGTAGTGGGAGGTGTCCCTGCCCATGGCAGGGGGGTTGGAACTAGATGATCTTTAAGGTCCTTCCAACCCAAACTGTATGATCCTATAAACAAAACACATTATCTAACCTCTGAAACCTCTGCCTTCCTTGGACACGCTGTCTGATGAAGCCACAATAGCTTTTCTTACTAAAATATGAAGAGAGTTAAGAAAAGAAAAAGCTTCCATGAATGGTTCTTCTGTTGATTCTTGTCCTGGGGGTGTTATTTATCCCTTGTGTTGTTGAATTCAGTGATATTTGCACACCAAATGTATCTGCCTTTTCTGTGATGTCTAGATACCTGTCACAGATGTGCCAGTGACATTTTCCCCATGGCCTTGTGATATTTTTGCCTGAAAATCCCCTTTACTCCCAGTAATTAAAGTCTCATGCTCTTTGGGATCTGCTGTACCCATTTCAGGCACAGCCTTTACCTCCTGGTGGTGATGGCAAAGAAGAAAAGACAAAGCATAGAGGAAAATCCAGTTCTTTCAAGAGAACAAATCAACCTCCATCACCCTCTTGTACCTTGGGAACATTTTGAATACTTCTGGCTTGGTGTTTTCCCAAGAAGTCATTCAAATTATAATAATAATTTAAAAAAACCCTAAAACAAAAGAGAACAATCCATTTCTTTCCTAACTGGAGCAGATCAGCAACCACTCCTGCATTTATTTCTCTTGTTCCAGTCCCAAATAACATCCTTCAACTCTGTGGTTTGGTTTTGTGAGATTGAAATCAGACAAAGAAAGAAAAGCAGCCAAATATTGAATCAACATTTCTTAATGCAGGTGACCATGATAATCAGTCCATGCAAACCCCCTGGCTTACTCACTTTCTAAAATAAAGGCAAAATAATTTTCTCCAAGTATTTAAAAAAAAGAAATTTAAAAAGTGAATATCTGCCTTTTAGCATTCTATCAAAGTTCTGTCTTTTTTAAAAATGCCCTAGATTAACTCAAAATAGAATTACCTGGAAAAAAAATTTTTTTTTCAAGATGTGACTTTTATTAAAAATGGATGTTTCCATTGAGATATTTTCGGTTTTCTCTCCTTTTTTAAGATTGGCTGTAAGGGCAACCTATGGGCCACATGGGCCATGACCAGAGACACATTTCTGCCAGTTTATTGTTCCAGTAAAACACTTTTATGAGAAGAGGATGTGCAGAGAGCCAAAAAGAACTTTATTTTGATGTTTCTGGAAAAGGAAACAGTTGAGACAACAGGTTGTCCAGGGTCAAGAATAATGATCAAACTGAGGGCACCAGGGTTGGAGAAAGTTTCTCACCTGGCAAGAGGGGAAGGATTTGATCTCATCACTTTGTCTTCAAAGCACAATCATGGATTGTTTTGTTTTCAGAAAATGCTTTGCAGACAAGAGACTGAAGCCAAAAGCTCACTAAAACCTTTTTCAATTGTGATCTTTGTCTCCATGTACCAAGAAGATGATTCTTATTGCCAGAGAAGGCAGGAGATGGTTGTTCAAACACAGCATTCCCTGTTAAGGCAACTGAGACATCCTCACCCAATGATATCTACTTTTGTTTCTGAACCTATTTTCCTCTTACTATTCACAGAATCACAGAACATCAGGGATTGGAAGGGACCTGGAGAGATCATCTAGTCCCACAACCCTGCTGGAGCAGGAACATCCAGATCAGGACACAAAAGAAGGTGTCCAGGTGGGGTTTGAATGTCTCAGAGGAGTTCCCACGCTCTTTCTGGGCAGCCTGGGACACTCTTCTCCCACCCTCACTGTTTTACCTCAATGATTTACCCATTAGAAAAGTTGAAGGATGACCTGAGGATGGGAAACTGAAGAAAATGAAAACTGAGGGGGAAAAATACTTTACCCAACACTTAGTCATTAATTGAGTTGAAGGGCTGGTAATTGCCTCGTGTATTCACACCTTCATGTGGTGTGTTTTGACAAGATCACAGCCTTTCTCCCAAAACATGTCAAAACATCAGTCAACACAAATGATGTCAGTGCTCATGTCCTTCCCCTCCATTATTGCCACCTCCTCAGAGCTCCCAAGGTTGGAGAAGTAGTGTGAAAACCTACTCAGGGGTTGCAAATCTAAGAACATTCCTATCAGAGTTGGGATTTCATCCTGGAGAACAGAAAGCTCCAGGGAACCTCCAGAGCTCTTTTCAATCCCTAAAAAGAGTCCAGAAAAGCTGGTGAGGGACTTTTCATTAGGGGATGGAGTCACAGGATGAGGGGAAACATTTTTAAAGTGAAAGAGAGGAGATTTACATTAGGTATTTAGAATAAATTCTTCCCTTGGAGAGGTTTAGCCCCTGGTCAAGGTTGCCCAGAGGATCCGTGGTTGCCCCATCACTAGAGGGGTTCAAAGCCAGGTTGGATGGGACTTGGAGCAACCTGGACTGGTGGGAGGTGTCCCTGCCCAAGGTAGGGGGGTTGTAGCTTGATCTCCAAGGTCCCTTCCAACTCTAACTATTCCTTCATTTGCCAAAAGTTGCTGTTTTCCTTCACACTGGCTGTGTTGAGAGAGTCCCCAG
This sequence comes from Turnix velox, assembly GCA_013400935.1. Lineage (NCBI taxonomy): Eukaryota > Metazoa > Chordata > Aves > Charadriiformes > Turnicidae > Turnix > Turnix velox. The sequence goes on along the minus strand of VZTY01023407.1, from coordinate 25,446 downwards.
GGGCCAAGCTGGGTCTCCAAGCTGGTGAGCTCATGGTACTTTTAATAATCCTAAGTTGTTCCCATGTGGCTGGGCTGATAGACAGGCTGACAGGATCTAACCCCAGGGTAGAAATTGCTCTGAAACTGTGAACAGTGGCACTGAAGGACTGATGTGGAGCAGGGATGGTTTTTCACAGCTCCCCAGGAGTCTGGAGGGGGGGGATTGCTCTGTGCTGGTGCAGTATGGGAGATGGGCAGAGAAAAAGTGTTAGAAACTGGTCCAGCATTTATATTTTTTGCTATTTTTTCCAGGAAGCAAACCCTTTGAGATGGGATTCTTGGTTGAAGTTTGCTGAGGCTCTGAGAAACCTGGTCTAGTGCAGGATGTCCCTGCTCACTGCAGGGGCTTGGACTAGATGTCTCTTGAAGGTCCCTTCCAACTCTATGTTCTATGATTTCTGCCCATTATAGCCAGGGCATTGCAGCTTCCATGATACAGCAGCAAACTCCACCTTGGGGCTTGTCTTTTGGGAANTAAGGTCTCTTCCAACCCAAATTATTCTATGATTCTATGAAAATCATCCTGTCTTAGAATTTCCTTAAGTGATAAATAAGAAAGTGGCCTCTCTAGTCACAGCTTACCAGTGTGTCTTCTTGAAAGTCAACTCAACTCAATTCAAACCTTGTATTTCAGAGGTAAAAGTTAAGTAACCTGATCTAGTGCAGAATGTCCCTGCTCACTGCAGGAGGTTTGAACTAGATGGTCTTTGAAGGTCTTTTCCAACCCTTTGATTCTATAGAAAACTGGAAATTGATTTGAGTATTACAGTCTGTCCAGAGAGGGTATGGAATCTCCTTCTCTGGAGACATTCAGACTCCACCTGGACACCTTCCTGTGTGACCTGGTCTGGGTGTTCCTCCTCTGGGAGGAGGACTAGAAGATCTTTTGAGGTCCTTTCCAATCCCTGACATTCTCTGATTCTGTGTTTGTCTTTAAAATTTAATTGTTTGGGTTGGAGGGAAGTTGGAGGATTATATTTGCCCTTGAAATGGGGTTAGAGGGGTGTTGGGAGGTTGTTTTTTGCTTTAAAACAACAGGATTTATAAACATACTTCTCTCCCAGCCCAACTTCTAGCATGGGATTTGCCTCTAACATCATCAAAAGAAACATGTTTGGTCACATTTTTAGTTCCAAAAAAACCCCCTAAGGGTTAAAAGTGTTCTCTTAATATTTCTGAGTGTTTTCTTAGTGTGCAGAGTTGAAAGATGATGACTGTCAAATTTCCCTGCCTTGACTCAAACTGTTGTTCTTTTATGTTGCAGATGTTTTCAGTAATTCCTACCAAATTCCTTCCAAACAGCAAGAACCCTTGTTGGTATGAGGAGTATGGGGGAAACACCACCACGGATCCTTATGCAAGCAACTCCTATGCACTCTACTCCAAGCGTTTTAGGGCCATATTTGATTACCTCAGGAAGGTGTTTTGGAACCACTTGTACCATTACAGGGACAAGCACTACAGGCTGCGTTGTCTCCCCCATTTCTACATCATTGGCCAACCCAAGTGTGGGACGACAGACCTCTACGACAGGCTCAGGCTGCACCCTGATGTTCGCTTCTCTGCAATCAAAGAGCCACACTGGTGGACAAGGAAAAGGTTTGGTGAGTAAATGTGGCACTCAGGCAGCTCATCTCCATCAATCTTGGACATTTCTTCCATGCTTTTGGGATGTTATTTATGGATTTGCTCCAGAAGTATGGATTTGCTCCATAAAGTCTTCCATTGAAACCACTGCAGTTAAGAACTGTAGAATAGTTTGGGTTGGAAGGGACCTTCAAGATCATCTAGTTCCAACAACCCTGTCATGGGCAGAGACACCTTCCACTACACCAGGTTGTTCAATGCCTCATCCAGCCTGGCCTTAAACACCTCCAGGGATTGAGGGGGCATCCACAACCTCTCTGGGCATCCTCTTCCAGTGTCTCACCACCCTCACAGGAAAGAACTTCTTTCTTCTCTCCAGCCTAAATATCCCCTCTTCCAATTTGCATCCATTACTCCTCGGGTATGGNCAATTTGCATCCATTACTCCTCTGGTATGACCTTTTCCTGTCTAGGAGCCCTCTTTGGGCAACCTCTTCCAGTGTTTCACCACTCTCACCATAAAAAGTTTGGAAAAATCCAGCTGGTGGATGCTCAGGAGGTTCCATCCTGCTTTTGTTTAGTGGCAGTTGGGGTTAAACTTTTCAAGGTGATGCACATTTCGTCTGACTTATTTATGGTGGTATGGAAAATCCAGGAAAAAAAAATATATATGAGATAATGACTCTCTGATTACCATGGCTCCTAAACTAGAATCCAGTCTTTTTTCCATGGCCATTTTTGAAAGCTGTTGGTCTGCTCAGACTGGAGCACCTCTCTTATGAAGGAGTTGGGGTTGTTCAGCCTAGTGAGGAGAAGGCTCAGGGGGGACCTCAGAGTAGCTTCTCAATACCTGAAGGGGGCTACAGAAAGGCTGGGGTAGGACTTTTTCATAGGTTCCATGATGGCAGGACTAGGAATAACAGATGTAAATTGGAAGAGGAGAGATTTACGCTGGAGAGAAGAAAGAAGTTCCTTATGGTGAGGGTGGTGAGACTCTGGAAGAGGTTGCCCAGAGAGGTTGTGGATGCCCCCTGAATCCCTGGAGGTGTTTAAGGCCAGGCTGGATGAGGCACTGAGCAACCTGGTCTAGTAGGATGTGTCCCTGCCCATGGCAGGGGGGATGGAACTAGATGATCTTGAAAGTCCCTTCCAACTCAAACCATTCTATGTTTCTATAAAACCAACCCTGAAAGTTGGAAGAGGTACCTATTAGGATGTAAAGGGAGGTGTAAAGAATAGCAGTGATTGTTTTGTGCTGCAAAATCCTTTAAAGCCTTTCTTCCATGAGTAAACAATGGATCAGTACTTGAAATGAGGGTGGCTTCCACCCCTGTGGTTCACTAAACACAATTGTGCTTTGTGGTAGAAGCTTCCTTAGTGTTTTAGCTCTGATCAAGCAGTAGAGGTGAAGAGTAAGAGATGCTCTCTGTGAGAAAGCTCTCTCATCCTGAGGAGCCTGCACATATTTTTGATGCTCTTTTCCTGGGTGAAATCAATATTTCATGAGATGACCCTTCATCTCTGAAGACAGACTTGAAGTAGTTGAGGTTATGACCTGCTGGAACAAGATGCTCCCAGCCCTTGTGATTGCACCTTCAAAGGGTGTCTGAGAGTGGTGAGACTGAGCACATCATTTTATCCATTTGAAGTGTTTATGCTCTCCTTGTTCTCTCTTCCTCTTGTGCCAAGGAAGGTCAGACTTGTGGTTAGAGACTAGATCAGATATAGAAACCTAGTTTCAGCTGCTGGGTGCTTGGTGCTTTCCTCTGATGTCTGTAGTGCCTTCTACATTCCACCCAGCCTCTGGGATTTCCTACTGTTAGGTCTAGCTGTTGAGTGCTCTCATCTTCTCACTTGCTATGACTTTAGTATCNCTGACCTTAAACACCTCCAAGGATTGAGGGGGCATCCACAGCCTCTCTGGGCAACCTCTTCCAGTGTCTCACCACCCTCTTCACTTCTTCTGTTGCTGCTTTACTGCAGACACTGCCTGTGGAACAAGGTGAAAACCAGCAGCACTGTGGGGCAGAGCATTTGATGGGGATTTTGTGTCACTGCTCTCCTTTGGTGCTTTTCTAAGCTTCCTTTCAATGGGAAGCTGTCTCTTCTAATGAACTGTCATGACTTACAGCAAGGGAGTCTGTTTTTTGAGGGACCAGGACACCTGCGATGCTGTTCTGTATTTAAATTCTTTATTTCTTTTGCTTGTGTCTTGCTTTTTCCATCTCCCTTCCCTGCACCTTGAAGCCCAGGAGAAACTCAGAGCTGTGCAGAAGGGGGCTTTGATTTTCACTGCCCAGTGAGGAGGAGGAGGGCTCAGACACAGAGCTGGGATTTGACATTTCTCAAAGAGAAATAATCCTTCTGTTCTCTTGGAGTTTGTATTTTCTTCCTTTGCAAATACCATAAGAAAGTGGCTAAAATACTTTTTCAGATGTTTTCTAAATTATTATGAACAGGAGTGAAAGCAAGATGGTGAAAATATTTATTTTTTTTTTATTTTGAGATAACTTCATTCAGTTTAGGAGACACTCCTTGGGGGGTTGCAGAGTGAAGGGAGATCTGGGTTCGCTCTAAAGTCAAACAAAAGGCATTGAGGTGCCATCTTATGACCCATGAGGAGATGTCCTCTTAAATCCCATGAGAAGGTGCTCATTCATCACAGTCAGCAACTGACTGAAGACAAATGATAGGAATTACCTCCTGACCTGAAGGTGTAGAGTCAGGTCTGCAAAGGAAGAGGATTTTAGACTTGGATGCCTTCCAGTGCTGCTTGTCTGTGGATGTGTAGATGTAGGGAATGTCAGCAAACCACCTCTGGAAAATCATGTCTTCCATCAGGGGGCAGGCTGAACCAAGCTGAGAAGATTAGGCTAAAATCCTTCATCCTAAAAAAATGGTTCTCTACATCATTAGCCTCAGTGTTAATGTTTGGAATTAAAGTTGGAAGAAGGAGAAGTTGGAAGAAGAAGGGCATCCAGGCTCAGTAGACTAGACTCAATAAAGATAAGAACTGGACCTACAAGACCATCAGAAGTGTGTGAGGAGAGGCTGGAGTCCATATAACTTGAGATCAAGGACATGTTCCAGCCTTTGTGCTGACATCATCAACTCTCCATCAGCCACTGGGGACCAAGTGCAGAACCTTGAAAGGAGATTTCTTTGATATTTCAATTTTTTTGAAGTTATTTTGTAAAGCTGAAGGAAGAGGAAAGACTGCAGAGCCCAGGATGTGGTGGGAGGGAGATCTGTTGAGATAACTTCTCATCCCATCGTGGTCTCAGGCTGTCTGCCACTGAGGATGGATGATTAAATTTTGCTCCCCTTGGCTTCCTCTCTGCTCAAAGAGCACATTAGCTAATGGGCACTATAGAAAAAAATAAAATTAAAAAAAAAAGTGAATATGACAAGTGAAACTGAGACAGCCTCCTGGTGGGTATGACTCCTATGCTCCTGGCTATTAGCTTGGTTTAGCTTCTAACATTTATCTGGAGGAGAAAGCTTCTTTGTTCTGTGGCATTTAGTGGGGTTTTATGAGACTGATTAGTTTGAACAGAAGATGAACATCCCTCCTGGGGAGACCCTATTTAGGGAATCCCCACTTTTCTCTTCTGATGGGATGGTTGATACCTTACAGGACCTCATCCTAGCTTGTCCATCCCTCTCTAGCCACAGTTAGCCACAATTTCTATTCCCATGAGTGGGGTGGCAACAAACCAGAGTTGTCTGTAGTTCCATGCATGTGGGTTTTTTTCCTCCTCAAAACAAGTCAAAATACACCTCAAAGCTTTTTTCCTACCCACTTTGCTAAAGGGGAAAATCAGAGGGAATGGAAAAAAGAACTTCTTTGCTGGGATTTCCTCTGACTTTAATTGATGATTATTGGTCTTGTGAGAGCAGGAAAAGGAGAGCTGAGAAGTCCTGCTCTGCACTCAGAGCTTTGCTCCTGCTCCATTGACCTTCCATGCCACCCAGAAGGACCTTGACAGGCTTGAGAGGCGGGTCCATGCCAACCTCATGGAGTTCAATAAGACCAAGTGCAAGGTCCTGCACCTGGGTTGGGGCAACCCCAAGCACAGATACAGGCTGGGTGGAG
>VZTY01023406.1:0-13232 GCA_013400935.1 Turnix velox | reverse complement strand
GGCAACCTCTTCCAGTGTCTCACCACCCTCACAGGAAAAAATTTCTTCTCTCCAGCCTAAATCTCCCCTCTTCCAATTTGCATCCATTACTCCTAGTCCTGCCATCAAATACCCTATCGAAAAGTCCTACCCCAGCCTTTCTGTACTCCTTTAGATATGTTGGAGACTAAACATCAGTAACTGAAATGGACTTTCCCCACCATCACTGATATGTTTACACTAGATCCATACTGTAGTGATGAGATTATTTTTATGTACTCTATAAGCCAAGTGTGCATCATCGCTCTCTTTAGTTCTTCATTTGTGAACAGGTCAAGAAATCTCTCCTTTTTAAATGAATGAGCACATAAGAATCATGGAATCACAGAGTTGGAAGAGACCTTCAAAGGCCACCTAGTGCCACCCCTTGCAGTGACAGGGACATCCTGCACTAGATTGGGTTGCTCAGTGCCTCATCCAGCCTGGCCTTAAAACACCTCCTGGGAGGGGGCATCCACAACCTCTCTGGGCAACCTGTGCCAATGTCTAGTAAGTTTTTTCTGAGGTGGGAGTATGGTATTGCATCCACAACCTCTGATCTGGGAGCTGAGAAGAGTGGGAGATAAAGCAGGTGTCTCTTAGCATGCCCAGGGTACCAATACCTGAGACATCAGCCCCCAAGCTTCCTTCTTAGGACTCTACAGAAAAGAATTTCATTATAAAGCTTTGCACTCAAATGGCCCCTGTTTAGAAGCAAACAAAAAAATCTTTTAACAAATTCAGTGTTCTGAATGCTTACCAGTGGGCAGTTTTGGGGCTTTTTGTTATTTTTAATTGAGGAGAATTCTGCATAACGCATTGAACACACTAAGTTTAAAAACCAGTGGGATCTTATTCTTTACCCTGCATTCTCATAGCATCAAAAGCCACAGATTTTTTCTTCGCATTCTTTGATTTTTAAACCCCGTGTCTCCCGTTATTAATTTTTTAAGTTAATTTTTGTCTTTTCTTAAATAAAGATGAAATAAATATATTTAGCCCAAACGAGAGGGAAAGAGAATGAACAATGAAGACAGAAGGGTCATTCTCAGCAATTAGACACCTCTTTCTCCAGTAACAAAGTAATTGCCCATTATAAAGTGAATCCAGATCAATGGGAACAACAAAGTAATTGCCCATTATACAAGTGAATCCAGATCAATGGGAACAACATTTTAAGGCCATTGACCACACTACAAAATAACCTGTTGTATTTTGTGGGCATAGAAACATAGANGTAACAAAGTAATTGCCCATTATAAAGTGAATCCAGATCAATGGGAACAACAAAGTAATTGCCCATTATACAAGTGAATCCAGATCAATGGGAACAACATTTTAAGGCCATTGACCACACTACAGAATACTGTTGTATTTTGTGGGCATAGAAACATAGAATGGTTTGGTTTGGAAGGGACCTTAAAGATCATCTAGTTCCAACCCCCCTGCAAAAGGCAGGGACACCTCCCACTACACCAGGTTGCTCAATGCCTCATCCAGCCTGGCCTTAAACTCCTTCGGAGGGGGGGGAGGAGGGGGCAGAAATTCACAGCCTCTCTGGGCAGCCTGTCACGGTATCTCACCACCTTCACAGTTCTTCTTAATTCTGTTGCAGTTCAGAAGTTCTGACATCTTCATGTGCTATACACCAGTATTTATTTATCTTTTCTCCTTTTTCTATCTGCATATATGCTCTCTATAAAATGAAAACAGGGAGATATGCTAATGTTTCTTCTGTATTGTTAGTTCAGCACTGAACACTGCACATGCACGCTATAAGGTGACATATCAGTTACTTATAAATGACTTATGTGGTTCTGGTATTACAGTAGGAGTCATCTGGAAAACGCTGTCACCATCTGCAGAGTAGAAATCTGGAAAGGCTGTAACACAGCATCCCTTCCTTTCCCCCTGTCACTGAAATCAGCCAGAGGAATGCCCTGCTTGGCTACAAATTGATTGAGGTTGATGATAAAATTAGCTTTTAAGAGCATAAACCTGAGAGGATCAGTGCAGTCCCAGCTCAGTATCTTACATGAGTGGTTTCAGATGTAAAAACACTAAAATATTAGTGCTTTTCTAAGGAAAATCACAAGGTAGTCCCAAAGCAAGCTGGGACTCGCAGGACAGTGCATCAGTGAACCAGTTTCTGTGCCACCATGTTGTACCCAGCCCTGTGGTGCAGGAGGCTGTGGCAGCCAGCACTTGCCTGCTGTGCCCTGTTACCAGCACCCATCCAGGACCTCGGTCTTATTGCAGGTTTAGCTTAAACAGAGTTTAATTTTTCCAGGTTACAAGTGTAATTTTTATAACTCTTTTTGCTTCTGACTGTGAGTCCAAGAGATATGCTCTCATATTGAGATTTAAGGGCCGGTTCTGTTTATCCTTTTGCTGGGGGGGGGGAGTCACAGAGAACTCCAGAGGGTTCACCAGAGCCCAGGAGAGAATTTCCATTATATGCTTGGTGTTAGGAGGCCAGTGTTTTTTCAAGTCCAGTTCCCATCATAGAAGGTCTGCTAAGGACATGGGGAGGTATGCTCATAGCATTCTGCTAATTTACAGAAGGAACTGCCGGAACCCGAGGCATGGATGCCTTCCCCTGGGCTGCAACTTCCAGAACAAATGAAGTGTAGTATCTGCCCAAGGAAATACAGACAAGTAAAAATGTAATTATTAGAGGTCACCTGGTGAGCAGAGGCTGGAATGCAAGGACAGCTTTAAAATTCTTTGATCCTACTCCTGCCCTTGATGAACACACCCCACTAATTCTTCAATTATAGAACCATAGAATGGTTTGGGTTGGAAGGGACCTTAAAGATCATCTAATTCCAGCCCCCCTGCCATGGTCAGGGGCACCTCCTACTACACCAGTTTGCTCAGTGCCTCATCCAGCCTGACCTCAAACACTTCCCGGGATTGAGGGGGCATCCACAACCTCTCTGGGCACCTTCTTCCAGTGTCTCACCACCCCCACTGTATCCTTGTCTTGGCTACCTTCAAACACTGCTCTATTCCAGCAGTGCTTCACAACAAATATTTCCTGGTGGATTTTGCAAAAAATATATGCAATCTCTCTGAAAAAGAAGCACCTCATATAAGGGAAGGACATTTTTTGGCTTCCTGTTCTTGCAAAGAGCTCCACAGTCTGCACCTCAAAACTAGAACACAGGGAACGACGGGGAACTACAGGGAAGCAGAATCACCTCTGTGCCTCCAGCACTGGTGTGCAGGTGTACTCTGGCGGGTAGTAGGGTGGAGGTGGTATTGGTGGGATGAACTCATCAAAATTCTAGGTCTGATGCAGGATAATTCCGTTCAGAGTCATGCAGTCAAGTTGGGAAGAATGTGGCCTCTATGGCAGAAACTGAAAATGAAAAGGTTGGGTTCCTTCAGATGCAAGTAACGCTAGCATCAGTAGTAACAATTTTAAACAAAGGTTATCATTAGCAACCCTGACCAAAATCCAGTGTTATTCAGATCTATAATGAGGGGGCATCCACAGCCTCTCTGGGCAACCTATTCCAGTGTCTCACCACCCTCACAGGAAAGAACTTCCTTCTTATCTCCAGACTAAATCTCCCCTCTTCCGATTTTCATCCATTACTCCTAGACACTCTCCTTGTTACTACATCAAAGAAATAAGGAGATGTTGTCTCTCAACTGGCCACTCCTTTGAGAGTCAAGTGAAAATGAAGTACATTGCTCCCTTTCAGATGGTTGTGATAGTTACAGGGCTGCTGCAGCCTGGGCAGCGGGACCGAGGTGGGAGTTGGGGCCTGTCCCTCTGCCTACATGAGCAGAGGGATGTGGAGATAAGGCAAAGCTGTCCTCCCCCTGAACTCCTTTTCGTCAGGGTCTTGCTCTGTGGAAGTTGTTCCTCTGAAAAAGCACAGGGACCCTGTCTTTAGAATAGAATTTTCAAATGGAGGCCTTCGCAAAATATCATTGTTTTGTTCTGGGATTATTGCCAAAAAAAAGTTTTTGTAAATTTTGTAAATGTACCTGCATCCTCAGATGATGTTACTTCTGCTGTTCCTTGAAACTATTGACAAAAGGAAAGGGGTATAAACCCTATTGTAATAAGTGCAAGGCAAAAGCAAAATGGCAGAGACACAGGAATGATGAAGGGATTGGAGAATCTCCTAAGGGAGAGGAACAGCTGAAGGAGCTGGGTCCCTTTAGCTTGGAGGAGACTGAGGGGTGACCTCATTCATATCTATAAACATGTAAAGGGTGAGTGTCAGGAGGACGGAGCCAGGCTCTTCTCAGTGACCTCCAATGATAGGACTCAGGGCAATGGGTGCAAGCTGGAACACAGGAGTTTCCACAGAAATGCAGAAGACTTTGTCAGGATGAGGGTGAGAGAAGAGTGGCACAGGTTGCCCAGAGAGAGTGTGGGGTCTCCTTCTCTGGAGACATTCAAATCCTGCTTGGATGTGTTCCTGCTACAGCAGAGGGATGCATCCAATGCCTGAAATTTTGTGATTCTATGATATATGGATTTGGAATACAGTAAAAATGTCATGCAAAGTCTGTTCCAGAAAGTGAGTTTACTTCAGTGCAGAACTGCAACTGAAAACTCACCTTCAAGTTCAGGCGAAGAGAATTCTACAGGCAGGGCACAGAGAGAGGAAGTGATGCAGTAGGTGAAGGGCAGTGCATAGTTGGAGGTCACTGAAGCAACACGAAGGATAGAGAAGAGGAACATCAGGCAGAAGAAGACTGAAGAACCCAGCAGAACCTAAAATCAAAGCTGCAAAGTGAAGGATCTCAATGAAGAGCTTTCAAGATGTTCCAAATTTTGTTTGAAGGTAAAAGATTGTGAATGAAGCAAAATGCTAACCATAATATACAGCATTTTTACAACATAGCCTTTTAAGATGTGGAAGTGGTTTGTGAAAGCACTCACATGTTTGGTTTTTACTTTGCAGGTGATAAGACTGAGCAAATAGAGTGACTTGAGCAGTTACTCGAACAGTCAGTAGCAAAACTAGGAGTAATGGATGCAGATTGGAAGAGGGGAGATCCAGGCTGGAGATAAGGAAGAAATTCTTTCCTGTGAGGGTGGTGAGACACTGGAAGAGGTTGCCCAGAGAGGCTGTGGATGCCCCCTCAATCCCTGGAGGTGTTTAAGGCCAGGCTGGATGAGGCATTGAGCAACCTGGTGTAGTGGGAGGTGTGCCTGCCCATAGCAGGGGGGTTTAACGTATCTTCCAACTCAAACTGCTGATCAGGAGCCATTGTGCAGAGTAATCCGAATGCAAAGATGCCAAAATATGGACTGCTGGCTGCTCTTCATCTCACCATGCATTTCTGTGTAACCCTACTTCAAAAACACTACCCTGCCATATCATCATCCTTGCAGTATCCGAGCTTAGAGAATCACAGAACTATTTCTAAGCATCAGAAACTGATGTTGAATGTTTGTCAAGAGAGCTCACAGCTTCCTTTTCCATTTTGTCTGCATTTCACAGCATATTATAAGTGGCATGTCAGTAAAAAATAGACTCAGTCTTGCAAGCAAGTAGGCGCAGGGGAAGCGACGGGAGTTGGCTCCCAGCAATGTTCTCTTGGGAACAAGACTGAACTGAGGCAGCTTTAGGGGCTCTTTAGTTAGAGTTTTCCTTCAGTCCTCTGCATGGCAGGGTTGTTCTTTTAAGGACACAACCATTTTGCAAACATCTAAAAAAGATTAAATACTCTCTTAGGAAATATACATCTTACTGCACAGCCCCGGTTACAGTAGACACCAATTCACAGCACACAGAGTACCTCTCAATGCCGTAGAGAAAAGAGCAGAAACATGCTGTAAAACACCAGAGGAAAGCCATCTCTATCTGAACTCTTTTTCCTTTAAGGCACAAAAATCTTGAGGGAATTTACAAAGAGCTACAAATATCTTACAAGGATGACTGTGGCCATCCCCATCCCTGGAGTCCCGAGGCAGAGCAGGAGTTCTTCTGCATATCTTGCTCTTGTCTGCTGCCCACTGTCCCACAGCAATGCAGGGGGCGGAGATTTACTGACTGTTCACTTGTTTCCTTCAGTTGTTTGAGGCTTTTTTCCAGAAAATGCATGTTGTGCTCATACTTTAATTTACTTGCCACTTTTATTATTATTATGGATTCAGTTTGACCTGTGGATGAAAGTAGACCTGGGTACATTCCCTTCTCCAAAAGAACTGTTTTTCACCATCCAGCCTCTCATTTTGGCATCATCCTTTTGCTGTTTCTCCAGTACCCCCCCAGTCATCAAGGATCTGAGGTGTGGAATGGGTTCTTTGTAGTAGTTATCATGACACCAGAATGGTTTAATATTTCTTCCTCCACGTGGCTGACCATGATTTTCCTGGAGGAAGTGGCTAATAAGATGAATGAGTAGTCGTAGGAACGCTGAAGGTGAGCAGTGCGATTCATTGCTCAGTCCTTGGTGCTGCAGCCTGACACAGCACACTGGAGAGATGAACAGATCTCTGTGCAGAAGGATGTGGGCTTGTTTGGAGAGGTTCCAACGTGGAGTGGTCACAGCAAGAGGAAGCAAGAGTGGTTTAATCACAGGATAATCACACCAGGCTGACTCATTGCTTGTATCCAGATCCCACCAGGAGCACCGAGTGCGGACAAGCTTTGGTGAGATACTGAGAAGTGCACAAAGTATTTGTGCAAACAGTGAGTCCTTTTCTTCTATCAAAGGAGTTGTCTCCTTGGCTGCCTGGTCATGAGGATGGCATAGCTCACACTGTTTTGCTCAAAGCTGTGAGCAACCTTCAGTAATGTGGATAAGGCAGAAAATATGCCAGACTTATGGAGTGACCCTTAAGGAAAATTACTCACTGGAGCCATTTATACCAGCTTATATTTGCAAGGAATAAAAAGTTATTTTGGTCTAGCAGGACATACGTTAAATCTGTAAAGCCAAAAGCACTAGAAGTGTTTGTGTTTGCATATTGAATGGTGCTTATGGGATACAAAATCAGCAATAATTTGCTGGAAAATCCAAGTATAGGTAAAGACAGAAGTCAAAATAATTGCATCTTTGTTAGTTATTTTATAGCTTTCTTTTTTGGTTCTTGACTCCAGCGGTCATTTTGCTAATTTTTATATGTAAATTATTTTAATAAGATCATAATCATGAAGGGACCTTTCAGATCACAGCTTTTCACATTAGTTTCTCCCATTTTAAAAAAAGGCTGGAGAAAATGCTCACATAGTTGTCCGTAGAGCTGACCTGCTTTCTGTAACTCTTGCAGTATCTCTTTAAGAAAGAAAAAAAACAAAGTACACGGTTCGCCAAATAGCAGAGATGTCTCCTGTCAGACAGCAGAGAGGGGTGACATTGGTCTGCTAAAGCTCACTGCTGTTACTTAAGAAGTTTGAACAAGTTCCACCGGAGGAGGCTTTAGGAAGCTAGTTAGGAAGGCTGAAAACAGAGCATGAAATCAATATTCTGTTGAAAAAATAAGCTAATGCAGCCCTTGAGAAGTTCCGATTTTCACAAGTAAGAAACAGTGATTGTAGGACTGTGGAATAGCTGAGGTGAGAAGGGACCAGCCTCTTCTGAAGGCAGGGCTGAAGCTGCTCTGATCATTAAACAGGGGCAGAATGAAAAACAGAGGTGAGAAAGAAATTGAAGTGTGATGTAGCTTTCAAAGCTCGACCTACGTGCACTGTATCTGTAAGAACTTCATACTGGTGAGGAAAGGACAAGAGGACAACCTGCCCAATGCCCACATTGTGACAGCACACACTGAGCTGTAAATTAATCTGCCTTGCTGAAGTAACAAGTACTTTAAGACACTCAGGACAGAAAAAAAAAGAAAGGTAAATATTAACAATTCAGTGTGCAAATTACAGTTTTTCAAAACAGGCTACCAAAATCTGGCTTAATTTTGGAAAAGGAGAGGTGAAAGGCAATATGCTTCATGCTGCACATTTTACACATTTTATTCAGATATGTAACATACCTTATTTTAAAGAGCCTAGAAATCGATTTCCATATAAGCAAACGCAAAACCAAGAAAAGAAAAGTGAAAAAAGCTGGGTTTGAGGCCCTCTGTATCTTGCTGCTGCTAAAACATGGGCATAGTCATAGTTGTTTGCCCTGTCCTTGCAAAGCTAGGGTTAATAAACATCCCTGACAATAGGAGCAGGTATGATTTAATCACAGCTGTTAGCACAGGCAGGACTGTGTCAGTTATGTTTGCATTGCCTTCATATTCATAGGAACAAGTTAGTTCAGAGGAAGATTATCTGCCTCTGAATCTCTGCTCACATCAAAGTCTGCCTCTTAAATGCTACTTTCATATAGCCAAGGATGGAAATGGAAGATAACATCACAAATTAGACTTCTATTTAAAACATCAAAATAAAAGTTAAAAACAGGGGGGGAAACAAATTTGGTATCTGGAACATCTTATTGTAATCACATATTTTTTCATAACCCAGAGTTCCCAGGGAGAGAAAAGGGGAAAGAACAGTTTCCAAAATAACTATCAGGTTACTTATGGAGGTCACTCCAGTATTTGTCTTGCTCATTCCATGCTTTGTTGTGCAGTCAGAAAGAGATTCCTATGTCTTCAAAAGCTGCTCAAGCATAATTAGAAGCTCAAAATGAGTTGAGATCTCAGCTGGCAGCCTAGCAATTTGTTTTCATGCTGCAAGTCATTCAAGATTTATACATGCCTGACTTTGCTGGAGGATGAGGCTGGCCTCAGCCTCACAACTTGGCACTGCCCATTTTTAAGGCAACCTTATGGTCAGCCAAGAGCAATTACACAAAAAGGGAACTATGGAAAGCCAAACTTTTAGAGCAACTCCTGGGAACCCATCCTGTTGTCATTCTGCATTTTTCATTGAGAACCTCTATCACAGTCCTGTGAAGTCTGACCTCAGAGAGCATTAAGGCAAGAAATGGAAACACAAGGCCATCACCCTTTCTCCTCCCCATTCCTCCCCCTGCTTAACTAGGTGGGAGCCAGCAGGCCCCCCAGCCTTTCTCCTCCCACCATGTCCCCTTGGAAAATGCAACTCACCAGTGTCATGTCCTGCAACAAAAACAAAAGGAAGAGGATCCCACGGGAGATTTAAATGGTGGCTGCTGCCCTTCCCCACTGGTGTTAAATAGGAGAGGGGGGGAGGGGGCTGATTTGGAACAGCTGGGGAGGAGTCTCCAGTGGAGCCCAGGGGTGTGGGATTTGGGGGAAAATGGGCTGGCAAACGGTTGGTGTGAGGCAATGGCAGAAGATGGGGGAAATGAGGGGTGTGTGGAACCTGCCTAGAGGCAAACTAGGGGGCAAAATGGAAGGACTTGAGTATTCAAAATGAGGTTGCCTAGAGAGGTGGTGGAGGCCCCATCCCTGGAGACATCCATGGCCAGGCTTGCTGAGGCACTGAGCAAACTCATCTAGTGCAGGATGTCCCTGTCACTGCAGGGGGGTTGGAACTAGATGATCTTTATGGTCCCTTCCAACCCAAACTATTCTATGATTCTATGTCATACTGTAGTTTGTGTGTTTCTTCTATGGGGTCATTTCTTCAACAGAGTCATTTCTCAAACTAAAAGGCATGTGGGGCACCAGGCTCCCTTGGAGTGGCAGGAAGGTGGATGGGGCGTGTGGAAGTCATAGAATCATGGAATGGTTTGGGTTGGAAGGGACCTGAAAGACCATCTAGTTCCATCCCCCTGCCATGGGCAGGGACACCTCCCACTAGACCAGGTTGCAACAGGATATAGAAAAGCACTGGTTATCAGAGACTGTGAGTGGACTCAGGTCAGCAGTGCTCCACCAGTTACTCCTGCCAGCACTAAATGTACTTTTCTAAAATAGGAAGGAGCCTCCACTTCCCATCTCAGCTCTCTCTGGAGGCTTTGAGGGCCTTGGTAGGGCTGAGGGCTGCCATCCCTGCTCAGCCCAGCTATGGGTAAGCACCAGCACTGTCACCCTCTGCCTTTCGGGTGGTGGGTCTGGGTGTCTAAGAGACACCCCCCGCAGAAACAAAGGGATGATGCTGCAGAAACAAAAACATGACTCCCAAACAGCTTCGGAGGCATGACTTATTAAAGCATGTCTGTTTCCTCATATTCAAAGAGCCGTTTAATAAAGGCGTGCATATGTTGGCTGAATTAATTTCAGTTTCTGCCTGCTTAAAACCAGAGGACATGCTGGTGCTGCAAAATAATGTTTTTCATACCATCTAGTGCATACTGGTAAAGCAGATTGTACCCAGGACTGAGACAGTCCCACTGCCCCACTGTAGTGTGCTGGTAGAGCACTGGCCAGAGCGGTAGAGACAGATTTTGAAGGGGGACTGGAGGAGGCTCATGTAAGCTTTGTGTCTGAATTTTCAGTGCAAGCAGGAAGACAGAAAACGACCATTTTAATTAAAAGTCAGTAAGTTGCTTATCTGCATATATGAGACATACATTTGGAAAACCTCAGTCAACTGATCCGTGAAACTACTGGAATTATTTTTGCAGTGGCATGGAAAGGTCTATGATGCAGATGTCCTTTGGTTACACAACCTAATCTGTTCACTTAGAAACCAAACAGTCAGTTTCAAGTTAAATGGGATACATAGTGAAATTTTAATTTGAGAAGCTGGAATTTCACTAATGATGTTCACATGCTGGAGTAAGGCCACTGAATCCCCTGTGAAGTGGGTCCAGAGGAGGGCCACAAAGATGATGAGAGGTCTGGAGCACCTTCCTTATGAGGACAGGCTGAATAAGTTGGGGTTGTTGAGCCTAGAGAAGGCTCAGGAGGGACCTCATAGTAGCTTCTCAATAGCTGCAAGGGGCTACAGAAAGGCTGGGGTAGGACTTTTTAATAGGGTATGTGATGGCAGGACTAGGAGTAATGGATACAAATTGGAAGAGGGGAGATTTAGGCTGGAGATAAGAAAGAATTTTTTTCCTGTGAGGGTGGTGAGACACTGGAAGAGGTTGTCCAGAGAGGTTGTGGATGCCCCCTCAATCCCTGGAGGTGTTTAAGGCCAGGCTGGATGAGGCACTGAGCAACCTGGTGTAGTGGGAGGTGTCCCTGCCCATGGCAGGGGAGTTGGAACTAGATGATCTTTAAGGTCCAACCCAAACCATTCTGTGATTCTCTGATAAGATCTGGGTACTTGTGTGGCAGTGTTGTCCCCTCCCAACCTAGGGACACTTTATGAGGAGGCTGAAATGCTGCTCCCAGCCTCTGGAGCAGGCTGTGCAAGATGGGGCTTGCACTGCTGCAGGGAGGGAGCCATCCCTGCCCACATCCTTGTCTCTGGGCCATGTGTGGTCATGGCTGGGTAGAGCTGACCCTGCACATGTACCAGCAGTCATTGTGCAAAGCTCAGAATCTCTTTGTTGTTAACATAATGAGGGCAACAACTGTTGTATTGCTCCATGCTTGTCCAGGTGTAATCACCTTTGTTCATGATGTGGAATCCTTTCAGGATGTGCTTGTGTAGGTAGAGATTATTTCACTGATTTTCCCAAATGATCTAAGCATTCAGTGCTTACCCTTCTATTTTATTTCTGTGCAAAGGATAATGAGTGATTTGACTGTTGGTGTTGCAGCTCTGGCTGGGGAACGGAGAGAGAAGGTTTCATCTGAGTTATGGCAACTACCCTGGTGTTCATGGGGAAAAAAGCCTCCACCTCCCCTTCTCCTTTCTTCCCAGTCAATCTCTGACAGTTCCCCCTTGCTGCCTCCAGATTACAGGGCTTTTAAAGAGAAGCAATTAATTATCTCCATAACCAATTTGTCAGGGCCATTAAGGCCTATTGGTGCAGCCAGGGCCTGATGCAGTTATGAAAATGGGAAGTGAGATGGAAAGAAAAATCAGTCAATACTGGAGGACAAGTATATAAAAAGGTGTCTCTTCTAGCAAAATGCTTTTGGATGCTTTCTTTGGTGACTTAGGGGCTAGGCTTTTGCATGGTCTTGGCATGTATTGTACAGCAACCAGAGAGATGCCCAGCTGTGCAAGCAATGCAGGGACCCTGATAGAAGTATTTATTAGTATGAAATCTATTTGTTCAGCTTTTATAAAAGGCAACTGCATGTGTATTTGGTGTTGTGAGATGTGTCAGTGTGACACATAACCAGGAAGCAGTCATGAGGCTTATTTCCACCTCTGTATTTATAACTGAGTCTTTGGGAAATTAAAATAAAAATGTTCTGAGGGCTGCCCCTTCTAATGAGAAGCCTTTCAAAAATATGGGAAAATGAGTCGAAATTAAGTACCTGTGGAAGACCACCATCAAATACACTTGTTATGTTTACCATAAAAAGCTGGATAAATCCCTTTAGTGTCAAGCATCTTGTTGTCAATTATAATATTTACTCATCTTAAATCCACAGAAGAAATAGAAGTGTTATATGACTTATGAAAGTTCTCACACGTGGCAAAATTAGCTTCTCCAGTTTTGAGAATGCTTTCAGAAAGACTGAGCTTGATGAAAAGAAGAGAAGCTTGTAGACAAGAAGGCTCAGGGGGTCCTTGTAATTGCTCCTGAAGAGAGCCTACAGAAATGCTGGGGTAGGATTTTTTAGTAGGGTCCAGGATGGCAGGACTAGGAGTAACAGATGCAGATTGGAAGAGGGTAGACTCAGGCTGGAGAGAAGAAAGAAGTTCTTTCCTGTGAGGGTGGTGAGACAGTGGAAGAGGTTGCGGATTGCCCCCTCAATCCCTGGAGGTGTTTAAGGCCAGGCAGGATGAGGCATTGAGCAACCTGGTGTAGTGGGAGGTGTCCCTGCCCATGGCAGGGGGGTTGGAACTAGATGATCTTCCAACTCAAACCATTCTCTGATTCTATGTATGGAGAGAAACCCTAGCTTTCATTAGAGCAAAGCAGAATGCTGGAAAGAATGGAGAAACTTGGAGGCAAAGGGCTGGAGGGACTGATTAGAGAGTGGCTGGGTTTGGCTGCTTTAATGCTTTTCCCTGCTTTACCTGCTCTGCAAACAGGCAGCAGCTTAATCCCCAGGCTCTTGCTTTAGCACTTTTCACACATTTTAAAATGTCACACATTTTAAAAAGGAGATAACAGTTACAGTTTTTCAGCTTGCATGCTGGATTGAACTGACAGATGTGTAAAGAAAAGATTTAGCTAATGAAATTGATATAATGTGCACTTTTCTGGGAAGCCTGTGCTACCTAAAAACAGCAGAATGTGAGCCAACAGTGTGTGGTGGCAGCCCACAAGCCAGCTGTGTCCTGGGCTGC